>JAGJRO010000618.1:0-19378 GCA_022832285.1 Lepidurus apus apus
ACATAAGCAATTTTTAGCTCAGTCATTTTTGGTGGACTACATAAGAATTACAGGACTAGTTGATGTCATCTAAGTAATCGGTTCGGTGATGGTCTTAACCCTATCACCTTTCCTTACCATGCACTTTCTTAGTCACGCCCATTCCAATAAAACTGTGTAAATTCGTGTTTGGTCAAAGGAAGACAGAAGGAGTAGACAGCGACATCTATTGGGAATGCTGCAGACGACGATGCGATGACGATTCGCCTGTCGTCTATAACAACATAAAGAAGAAGAAGAAGTTTTGTTATGGTCCGATTTCTGGCGAACGTTGTTTATGGTGCAATCTAGATTTCGTCAATATATTCAGGAACCTAGAAAATCTGCCTGCTCCTTGTCAGTTTACTTGCAGGTGTGTAATTGCTAAGTTGACCTATCGTTGTCGTTTGTGTTTCTTATGTTTGACAATTTTCAGGATTTTAAAGCTTTAACGACCATAATCATGTCCGCGTCCGGAGAAGTGAAAGCAAATCCTTGGGGGATGAAAACGAATTCCGTAGTGGAGCAGCCAACGTCCTTTGCGGATTTAATGTCGGAAGATCTAGCTCAAGATCTTCAGTCAAAGTAAAGTGTTGTCTTTTGTTCCCTTGTAAAGTTTGTTATGTTTTCACGATAAAGATTGCGGTATTGTTTTGCACACAAAACTTAAATTTTTCTTAGAAAAATTAAACCAATTTATTATTTTGTTTTATTAGAGAGGGAATGACTGGTTTTCCTCGAGAAGAAGCCGGTGCTCCTGAAGTAGACTTGGTTCATGATTTCCTTGACTTCGAGGATCAACTGGATGTTACCAATGATGCAGTAATCGCTCAAATGCTACAGATACAGTTCGATCGTGAATACGATCGTGATCTTGACAAAGTGGAAGCCAAGTATAATGGTCACTCGAAGGGTAAGCTTATGATAATGAGAGCACTGTTACTTTAATCTTTTTCTTTATATTTCTGTGATCTGTAATTAGTCTCTGTATCCTACTCCAACTATCGCATGATTCCGGAAGGTAATGCTCATGGGAGCGATTCCGAGGAAGATGCAGCACTTTATGAAGATGACAAAAATAAGAGCTGGGATGCATTCGAAGTATTTTTACGATCTACAAAGCTGTTATCTTAAGCCGTTTGTCTTATTGCGCATTTCCTGTCTTTGTTGATGTAGGAAACCGAAAAGGAGGCCCCAGTCTTGCCCAAGTGTGGCTATAAAAAACAAGGAGACGCGATTATAACCAAGCATGATAGCGTGATTACTGGGAGGAAGAATGCTTGCAAAGTTATGGAATTTCCGCCAGGAATAGAAACAGGAGACGGAGGAGGATTTGACATGCAACTGTCTAACAAAGTGTGTTATCTCGTTCTTGGAACCGCGTTAACATCCTTACTTTAATTAGCTTACGCTAACTTTTTTTCATTGTCTATTTTCTGTGCTTGTCAATGGGTAGGTGTACAACAATTTGAAAGTCTACTCGATGAGCGAACGACGTCGATTGGCTCGTTTGCATGACAAAGAGGAAAAATCCACCTCTATCATGGCTCTGGATCAAAAGACACGTCTAATGCTTCACAAAATGGTCGATAATCAGATGCTGGAACGCATCAATGGCACAATTAGCAGCGGGAAAGAAGCAATTATATTACATGCTGAAGGCGGAGTGTAAGAATTTTTCACTCCCTCTTTTAAATAACTATCTTTCACCTATTGCAGTATTGAAGGAGGAGTTGTTCCCAAGGAGTGCGCCGTCAAAGTATTCAAAACTACGTTGAATAAGTTCAAGACGAGGGACAAATATATAAAGGACGATTATCGTTTCCGTGACAGGTTCTCGAAGCAGGTAGATTTGATTAGGTAACATTGACTTGGAAATCATGTTTTGTAATTTGTTCCCCCTTCTCTTTGCTCTTCGGGAAACTACTGTTCATAGAATCCACGAAAAGTTGTCCATATGTGGGCTGAGAAGGAAATGCATAACCTTATGCGAATGAGACAATCCGGTTAGTTAAGTTATTTTTCCGCCTTACCTTCTGCCGCGCATTGTGGCCTTTAATCATTTCTCGTCGTCTTAAACAATTTTCTTGGTCTCCTTATAGGAATAAACGTACCCGAAGTGGTTCAACTCAAGAAACATGTGCTGGTCATGTCCTTCTTGGGTCAGGGTGGAAAAGCAGCTCCTCAGTTGAAAAATGTTTCGCTTTCAGATGCTCAGTGGCAGGAAGCTTTCCGGGAAACTAAGGAGGTTGGGACTTCGAAGCCGAGCGTATGGGAAATAATGATTTTCTTCTCTTAGATGATGCATCGGCTTTATAGAGATTGCCACTTGGTGCACGCGGATTTATCCGAGTATAACATCCTGTGGCACGAGGACAAGTGCTGGTTTATTGACGTCAGCCAATCGGTGGAACCATCCCACCCACGTGCACTTGAATTTTTATATCGAGACTGTCAGAACATCACTAATGTAAACCTCAGTCAGTCCCAAAGTCAGGTCCGCTAATTACGATTTTTTCTCTGGCTAGTTTTTCGACAAGAAAGGAATCAAAAAGGTACCTAGAGCAGAGCAGCTATTTGAAAGCATTTCGGGGTTGGAGTTGCATGGCACCGATGCTGATATTTTGTCCGAGGTATTGTTTTTCTTGTCTTTTTTTAACTCCTGAGTGGTTGTCTTAGTGCCAGAACTTACTTTTTTACCTTGTATTTATCGTCTTAGATCCAGAATTTCGAGAGCAACGAGGAAGTGCTGACCTTTGCTGCATCGGAAAAGACCTATCCTTTTGATTTTTGCTGGGCCCAAAGCCAATTAGATAAAGACGACAGTCGGAACTTAAGTTCGGCAGGAAAGAAGTCCATTCAATCCCCGAGTCAGCATATATAGAGAAGTGCAGGATTGTAGCAGTTTCTATGATGATAAGTCGCTGTAAAGAAAGTGCTTAGGATATGGTGCTACAGATCATTTGTAGCCATACAACACGTGACCTTTTGTTGCTTTCGGACTCTGTATTATGAGTCGGAAACACTTACTTTTTGTTAATATTGCTAAGTGTTTGGGGGCAACTGTGTCGGAGATTGGCTTGAAAATATGTGTGCTTTTCTTCGCAACATTTGGTACGTGGTGGGGTTGGAGGAAGGTTATTGAAGAACGCTAAGCAATGAGCTCGCGCTGTGTTTGTGTGTGTGTGTTTGTGTCAGCACACATAACATATACGAATACAATATGCTATATTGAACCTTGGGCCAATTAGTGAGGGTTTAGGGAGGGGTTAATATGTAGAGAGATTAACATGCCATCGCCCTATCCGCATTGATTACTTGGGGGCGTATTCGGCTATTTCGGGAACAAAAGACAAATCTAGCAAACGTTGAGCATAACAGGGTTATCATAAGCTCGTCGTACCACTTCCTCCGCCGTCGCTGGCGTTTAGCATGCACGTCTCATCATTGGAAATAGTAATCTGTATATTCGGCTGTGTGGGTCGTGGGTTTCTTCGTAAACCATTCAATTGAAGCTCTTTGCCGCTACCCCAGTTGACACACAGTAAACTTTGCTTTTTCGCAGCAACATCCGTCGAATGCTGGTCCTCGGGGAGCAAAGCAGTTGTCGTTTTGGACTCGTTCGTTGACTGTATCTGTTTGTTGTCAATGTCATTGTATTTCGGTTCACTAGTGAGACTTGAACTCCGGGAACGAGACGTAGTTGTCGGGGAAGATCCTCGGCTTGGCTGAGTCTTGGTCCGGGTGTCATTTGTTGAAAGATTTCGCCGCTTATTTTCATGTGTAGGGATGGCCAGATAGAGGGTATTTTGTCGATGAAGTCCCGAGGCGGAGGGACTGATAGCGGTAGATTTTCCCATGGGACTTCGGACAGAGGCAGAGCGTCGGAATCCGCTCGCCATGCGATCGTCTGGAGGTGAAGTATGACTGTAGAACATGGAGTGGAGCGGAGACTGAGCCTTGAAAAAGCAAGGTAAAAAGGTTTGGCCAAAGGTACGGCGGTACTTGTCGCTGAGTGCACAATAGAGGATAAAGTTACAAGCCGCATTGATGCACACGAGCAAGTTGAAGATGTTGCCGAGTCCCCTGAGCAGGGCTTCTTCATTGGAGTGGTACTCGGGTTGGTAAAAGGACGTGTAGATCAGCGTGAATGCGGTGGGTAATTGACAGAGTAAGAACATCATTACCACAGCAATTAGCGTAATAGTAATCTTGACTTCCTGATGGGAACTCCCATCGGCGCCTTCTACGTTTTGGGTCATTTTTGTCCGCAGAGATCGGCTGCGTTTCACGGACATGATTAGAAAAGAATTGAAAAAAATCAGGAGCGTCAGCGGTAAGAGCATAAAGGTCATGGAAGTGAACCAGTAGTAAATGGATTTGTAAGTCTCATTCTCGCCCAATTCGCTGAACGCTATGCGTAGCCGGGTGCCATTAATGGTGGGGTCGAATTTCTCCTCAATGGACCACTCGAACGGTGTCGTGAGCGTTGCACAGAAGCAACAAGCGTAGACAATCATAATGACTCGACGCGCCCTGGATTCCGTGCACATTGAGCTTCTCCGCATTGGGTGACAGACAGCAATGTAGCGCTCGACAGTAAAGGACAGGATCAGCCACACCGAAGTATTGCCTGTTTTTACCAAGGTTCCACATAGAAACAAAGAAAAACCAGACAAGAGAGAAAAAAGTTTAATAACGGTGTTCAACATCTTTGCTAAGCAGCGAGCTCTAATAGCTAGCACATACTCAAGCAATTTTCTAGCCCGCTCCCTACGTTGTTCTGGATTTTGAAAGATTGTCGTATTTTGGTCGAGACGGAAAAGAAGAAGAAAAAAACTCTTTAAAAGCTGCCATTAAAGTCATGCTACAGCTCTTACATCCCCTGTCATTGACAAGCGGCGCGGCGCTGCGCTGGGGTTAATTTTTGCAGACCACGCGAAGTCGAAGCGAAAAAAGCTCTGCGGCAAAAAGAAGACGAAAAAGTGCAATTGCCCGCTTTGACAAACAAAAAATGGCTCAAAGAACATAACACTGTTACGACTTTTATCTTCTTTATGATCTGACTCATGCAACACGGTTCTAGTGTATCTTTCTTTCTAGTGTTGAGTAAATCCTTTATCATGGAAATGAAATTCGATTAAATCTCCATTATATACCAAGCTCCGCAATTTATTACTTATGATGTCTAATTGAGTGTCGATAGTTTATCTTGAAAGAATAAACACAGGTCATCCGCGAATCGTTATAAATTGGATAATGGCTAAGAGCTTTGATTTCTCAATTTGATAGTATTAATTGGTATACGCGGAGTTTCGTGAGCGTAAACTGTAGTGGAATTCGCGACGTGCATTCCTGGCTTTTCTCATAAGAGGATATAGAAAAGACAACCTTTCGTTTTACTTTGGCTTAGAATCTGTCCAATTCCTTTAAGTTCCGGATTTTGAATCACAATCTAACTCACAATTGGTGACTTTGTTTATAAATTAGTCACTCTTTAGAGATAATTTACACAACACTGAGTGAAGCGAGCTGAAAAATTCCTGAGAGCTAAAAAAAGCGACCGGGGGTGATGGTCGAGCTTCTTCTCTTGCCGCTTGAAGATCATGCCACCGATATAAGTGACCCTAATCAGCGTGAAACCTTCGAGTTGGGAAAAAATACATTTGAGGCATCTAAAAAGTCATGAATGGATGTGAAATGACATCAAACTCACTGGAAGCATCCGTGAGCCATACGGCGTAAGGCCAGACGTACCAGTAGAAGGAGAAGTTGGGCTCGTGCACTGAGGAATAATGCATGACAGAGAGCCAGAGCATACAGACCAAATACAAAAAATCCGAGGTGGCTAGAGCTGTCAAATAAGCGTTGGTGGAACTTCTCATAACGCGTCTGGTGAGGACAACTATGGTGGCTGCATTTCCAAAAAGGCCAACCACGCCGACAATAATGAGAAGGACTTTTTGCACCCAGAAACGGGATTCGTCGCGAAACAACGCGAAAGCAGGATCTGGACCTGTACGAGGGTGCAGGGACGACCCTTTGGAAGCATTCTCAGCAGAGATGTTTAGCAGCAATCCCGTAACCAACTCTCGAGGGTCTATTGTAGTGCCCGTAAAATACTCGTAATCTGTTAAATTCTCCATCTCCGAGGAGCAGCTAGAAGGCTTTCCAATCCCTAAAAGACCGGAACAAATGCACATTAAGCAAACATACTTTCCATTTATATATATATGGGAACGACGAAAAGGTCAACTTACTTATTTTCCCTCAAATTGGCCCCTTTTCCTGGGGGCGAGGCGAGACAATCAGATCCTTTCAATGGAACAATTGTCGCGACACGACCGACCAACTTGCGTGTTTTAACGTTTCTTTCCTTTTGTGTCTGCAGCGACGTTGATGACAGATGCTGTCTTTATCCGTCGCAATTCTTGATAAATCGCTTTGGCGGACTGCCGATGGGAATACACGCTGATGCTACCAGCCAGCCTATTGACAGAGCCAATTGTACACTTGGAAATCAATAAAATGGGCTTGTCAAAAGCATAATGACTACAGCAGATGTAACAACCTACAAAACAGAAAGGATACAATATAGAACAAATTTTGAACACTGTATATTAACCTAAAATAACCACTACTTTCTTCGCCATCATTAACTACCGTAAAGAATCCTTTACCGTGATTTAACACAGCGTTGTTGTGACTGTCAAGCAAAGCAACCTTGTATATTGTCTAAACCCTTTAATCCCGAGGTGGTTCTCCTTGAGCGCACAACCTCTCACAAGTTACAATTCCCGCTGGCCATGAAGCTTCTCACCTTTTTTTTAAATTAGCGACCATACCGAATCTGTCCTGCAGCCGTATCAGGAGAATAAGTAAGCAAGGATTGTTTGTATGTTCCGAAAGTTAGCTTCACGTAGCTTTGGGTGTGTGCATCTTTCGTGGAAGTTAAAAAAAATCGACGCAATTAAAGCCTACGAATAGAACGTTACGTGACCAAGATAAATGTGGCTTGCATGTGACCCGGCACGTGATGCAAGAAATTGGTCACTAGAGATTTAAAAGAAAACGTAAAGCTAATAAAGATTTACAGTTTCTACCCATATTGCATGAGATCATTACACGGAGTTAACAGAGATAGTTACCGCTCTGCTGTCCTTTTCGAAAAATAGAAGCTAACTGTCGGTGCTGCAGTTGCCCAATAGGCCTTATTGCTGCGTAAGGGAACCATAGTCGCCTTATGCACAATTGATCCTCTCCAAGTTGTCAGGGCAACTACCGTTTTTACTCTGAGGCAGAGATTTATGTAACATTGAGATAAAGTGCACTTATTCTTTATAAAGTCGAAATTGGCAACAGAAAGCCAACCCTTCATGCTATACTGCAATTACACAGCTAAAGGAAGGCAACACACGAAAGGGTCAACTCTTTGGTAGTATACCGCCCAAGTTATATATATTCGCAGTTGTCAGGATATAACTATATGTATATAAAGTAATTACCAAATGACACGTGTAGCGAAAAGACCGTTCTGCATGTTACTTGGGGTTGTATTTAATGCTTTGAAAGAAATGCAATCCAATCTTGCGAGTTTGACCTTTCGCGGAACCTATATTTGTAACGTTTGTTTTCCACCAGATCTTCTTCTCTTTGTCAGACCTTTTAACATACAAACGTAAACCGCGTGAGAACTATAAATACGTGTTTGACTTGGGAACAGAAAGGAAAAAAACATCCTTTTCCTGCTTCGTATATTAAACAGCCTGTCAGTAGGGAGTTTTCCAGCTCTAAAAAAGTACGATCAACTCAATATGATAGATTAAAGGAGCAAGATATATGGTGCAGCCCTTTCAGCCATAGGCAAATAGAAATGTTCATGCTTATTTTACCGCAGAGCTAATACTGAGGGGGAAAGGGATTAAGAAAGTCTTGAAAACGCAAAAGCTTCTTCGCCCTTCCCGTTTGATAGACTATTTATTACGAAGTGTGTACAATACAGCTTGGCCGTGTGCAAGGCATAAGCGAAGCTGTATATTGCTGCTTATATGACTCTCAAGTACGGAGCAAACCAAAGTATAACCTAACCCCGAACAGACATATAAACACACAACAGGACACAGACATGTAAAGGTATTGAAGAAAACTTTTACATCTAAATCCTCCGTGTCTGGATCTTTAAATCAATTCGACATGTATATTACGTACGATCCGTCAAATAAAAGTGTAAGTTACGGCCGACATGCTTTTCCTTGAGACGCAATCGACTCGTTTATACTCCGCATCATAGCTAAAAAGCTATAGACTGAAAATGCTTTTCATTGGCTCCAATTCATAAGTTTTGGAACGCAGGCAAATAGAAGAAATGTTCTCCTGCACTGCAGTGCGCAGAAAAAGAGTCGAGAAATTGCTATGGCTTATTGTTGCGGAAAATCGATGGACGGAGTACACACAGTAAGAAACGGAAAAGGCAAAGAGTCGTCCAGGTCATAAAACTTACATAAAGGAAGTGAATTTTTCACCCCCTTCACAGGCACGGTTGGAACAACTATCTTAGAGAAATAGAGATTAAAGGCCGTAGTTAAATATTTGTGCATAAAAATATCATTACGAGGATTGGTAGAGCTTGTTTTTCCTTTAAAAACAACATTATATTAAGGAATGAGTTTTCCGACAGTTTCCTAAATTAATTGGATTCCGAGTCAAGTACTGGAAAAATAATTTAAGATTGGCAGTACGGGCATTATACTATAGAACCACCGCAACGCAAACAAACCCAATTAGACCCTTTCCAAGTTACATGGATTACAGGCCTTCCACCTATGTTACGGAAGACCTACGGAAAAGTAATTTGTTTGGCTATAGTTGTCCTAATCATGAACTATTAATTATTAATTACAACACCTGGTCCACAAGATTATCGAAAGTTTTGATTACAGTGGGCGAGTGGGGGCTTCTCATTGACGTTTTATATTCGAAGAGGCCGTGAAGTCACAAGCCTATTTCTATTCTATTCTCTTCGGTAATAATCCACCAGGGAAACGTAAATCACTGCGCTATTACGAAATAATCAAGTCGATAGATTTCCAGGCCTCCCAATACCTACTTTTAAGATTCCAATCTCTTCCAGTAGACTTCAGTTAGAAGAGAAGAACCTAATAATGATTCCTTCAAAGGAATTCCAGCTACAAAGCAGAACTCGAAGCAGATTTCGCCCTGCCACTGATCGCCTAACGTGCTTAGAAGGGAGTTATTCCCGTTTGTCTGTTTGTAGTTTGTCATCTGAGAAATGGAGGGCTTCGGGTTGATGCAGAGAGAACAACTATGAAACGCTGTCTGCAACGAGCTCTGACAATATCTCTCAAATCGAGAATTTTGTTCTGGCAGCTTGTATACATAATCCTACCTCAAGTGACTTTTTTCAGGCCTCTAAGACAATAACTAATCTGTGCTTCTGAAGATCAGCTTTACCGAGCTGACAATACCACAATACGTTCGAGAATATTCATGGAAGGAATCTCATCCACTGATAATGAGGACGGTCGATTGAAAAACTACCTACTTATGTATTGCTTACTCGCTCTCTCCATCTCCATCTCCAAAGACCGACTTTTCCTTATGAAGTCGATAAATTGGACAGGAAAGCTAGGTGCCACTGCACTTACTGGCCAGTGTCTTAACGTAAGTCGGTATACAGTGTTCCTTTTTGATTAATGAAGCAAAGCAATTCACTTAGCTTCCCAAACCCACTCACGTTTGGTCGAATAACGTAATCTCAAGACCTCAAGCTTTTTATGCTATCAACGCTGAAAGATATGTGGCAAATCCGACTAGGTGACGTATTGGCATGGACACGGGGGAGGAGCAGATCGACAGCGCCATTTATTTGTAAACCTTTATACTGTGTTTGAAATCTTCACCAAGCTGAAGAGTTATGCAAGTTGGAAAGGATATTTGATACTAACGTCAAATACACGTGTAGTTCGAAACAAAACCACAACCAAAAGGCAAAATTTTGAGCTCAAGGAAATTAAAGGGTATGGAATCCTCTCGGCGAAGCATGGAAGTGTCAAACGATACAGCTTCTTGCATATATATATATGTTCGCACACATAGACCCCTGAACGCTTATCTTCGTCGGAAAGATGAGCTGAAAGCACGAGCGCCAAACAAGCCCTTTGACCTTTGCCTATGTCAAACGTTGTAAATTCTGCGTAAATCTGTGCAATACGTATACGTGGACGTGGGTTTAAAAAACCAAGTCGCAATAAACCTTCCGGTTATTGCTGAGCCGCAGAATTATTAGTGAGGAAATTTCCATAACTATTTGGTACCGATTCCGTAATCTTACCGATCTTCTTATAAAACATGCCCAGAGAACTAATCTTGAATTAGCTATGAAAACCTTCGTTTCGACAGGGATTGCCCTACTAAAGAAGTTCAACATTCTCCACCGTCTGCGGCGACCCTACACCTAATTGGTGGAAACAAATTATTTTCTTTCTTTTTTCCGTCTTTTCTCCAAAATATGTAATATTACTCCGTGGTGTCTCTCAGGCAACGCGATGCTACTGAAATAATATATTTGGCAGACGAATCGACCGTGCTTAAGCTGCGTAGACTGTGGAAAATACGAAATGCTTTTTAAACAGAAACTAACGTGTAAGCAACGTATTACATCACGCGTGCATTATTATTGGTAAGAACACTGCTATCGTCTTTCTAAGCTCCAATTTGTCATTCATATTTCTCTCCAAACTTTGCGTAAGCCACTTCTTAAAGCTGCTATATACTTGAAACCCTCTTCCGTGGCGCTTTCTGGCCCATTTTTTTTCTATAGGTTATTCAAAGCGTCATCCGCATCAACTTGAAAAACGGGAGTAAAAAAGCTTGTCGTATCGTACCCAACACTCAGGTTACACAAAGGTCTTCTGAAAAAAACGAAAAAAAAAATGGCGGCTATGCATTACTTTCACATGATATAATCTCCCACGAAAATTGGGCAGCCCAAAGTCAGACATTTTCAAAGAAAATTCTAGAAAGCCAAGAATCTCTAACCATACATGTTCCGTCTGCCTCCGCCGCTCAAGCTTTTTATGAGCACCCAACGAGAGGTATATTGCCATATATTCCTACCTCTGCCCAAACGTGCCTGATCGGCAGCTCGATCGTTGGGCTCATCCAGAAGAAAATGAGGAAATTTCCCATTTCATCTGGCCTTGCGACCTTCAAAAAACCTGGCATATTGATAGGGGAAAAAATAATAGACAACTCGAGCTCAGCAAGGTCAGAGAAGCTCCAACACTAGCAACAAATAATGTATAAGTAATTACGATATGAATTACTTATGCTCAACAAGCCCACCCGAGAAAACCCAACCGAAGAGCGTGACAACAGACGGTAAGAAAATAAAAAATTAGAAAAATAAATAAACGGGCGACCGATAGATACATCTTTTACCGTCTCAACCGTTAATTAAAAACGAAGACGAACAAGCACGCCATAGTGAATCTACTTCGCAGAATTTGTATTGGAAAATAAGAAAATAGTTTCAGTTTCTTTATTCACGAAAGATACTACCCTGTGCCTCTTTAGTTTAGCTCAACAACTGTAGATTGTCGCAAACAGCAAGACAAATATTACATTCCGGATGAGAGGAAAAGAGAGAGAGGGAGAGAGAGAGAGAAGAAAAAAGTCTTGAGGTTGCACCAGACCTAACATCCATGAAATTTTAACTAAACCTCAACTACCGCTTTTGAATTAATCTACAGGAAGGGAGTACTTCGCCTAGGGAAAAAAAAAATTCTAAAGCAAGTTTTAACATGGGAGCTAAATTTTTTTTCGCTGCATTTTGCATTTAACACGGGAATGAGAGATGAGACACACGTGACGTCAGTTCCAAGGCATATTTGTAGCGGAGCTAATTTCTTCCTTTCCTTTCTCTTTTCTGAGAATAGAAGATGTTTTCAAGAAATGAAAAGCAACTCGGTGCATTCAATACGACTTTCGTACAATATGCAAGGAATTCAGTTACGGCTGGCTTCACCAGACTAAAAGATTATGCTGGAACTTAAAAGAGGCGACGCCAGCGAGTACCAAGACAGCAGTCGGACAATTTCGTTACTTTGGGACTTAATTATCGACATACGCCGGCTATCGGTGCTAAGCAAGGCACAATATTGAATCTTGACTCTACGCTAATACTTGCCAAAAGCTACTACATCCTTTGCACTTGTAATTAACCAGCTTTTCCCCTGAAGGCAACCCAAGCCTGGTCGGCTACTGTGTATCTTTGAAACATCAACTTTGGAAAACCGAGACTTTAAGCAGAAAAGCTTCACTAAATTTTCTTGTGCTAACCTCGCACAGATAAAATCACAATATCGTAAAATATTCACTATACTCACGCTTTGTTTCCGAAATACTAAAAGGTCAGTATGTTTTGCACCAGTATTTTGTTTTTTTGACCTGAAGAAAACTTTGCTCCAAGTTTCCGAAACAGCTTCGTTAGTCCTGTAACTCTGACGTAAAACCCACTCAAGTTAACGCTCGCGAAGTACTACAAGTTGCAAAGAGTATTTACGAAGTAATTTAGTGACTGCGGCACCACTCTTGATAGGACTCACAGAGGAAATTCCCGGGGCACGGCCAGGCAAAACGTGCTAGCTGTGAAGCCATCTTCCACGAAACTGCTACGGTAACCATCGTTTGGAGTTCGGGACTACAACGCGAGAAAAGCTACGGAGCCGCAGCTATAACGTTATACGATCCGTGACGGAGCCGCCAACTTTGACTCCACGTTCAGGACATGCGCATCTCGAGGATACAAATATTTAATCATGGAGGTCCAGGGTCTTATTTGTCCAAGAGATTTATGTACCCCACCATTAACAGTTAAGTTCTAAAAAATGAGGACTAGCAAGAAAACTCCCAAGTTATAAGCCTAAATAAGTTTCTGTCAACTAAAGCTTAGAAACACGCAAGTAATCTACAGTTAAACTTCATATCCCTAATAAATTTCGTTTTCTCGTGTCTTAAGGCAATAAAAAAACCCCAGCTCTAGACCTTGGTCTCTTTCATTTCGGAGAAAAGATGCGGTTTTCCTGTTAATACTGGACCACAGACTTGGAGTTGGCACATTTGGATACGTAAATTGTTTTCACGTCGTACAGTAAGACAAATAAACTTTCAACGCTAGGACGTCGTCCCGTCTCATTATCACGTGTGGAAAAGACTCTTCTTTCTTGACTTTTTAGTTATTTTTTAAATTCCCGTTCGGAAAGCTCGCTAAATTTCCCGAGTGCTCTTGTCTCGAGCTTCATTAGCGGTATAACATAATGGTCGGGGGCTGGTCGGCCCTCCTATTGCAGTAATGCGGAGGCAGACGACTGATACCTTTTAGTTTACATCAATAGCGTTGGATTTACGCCAAACATCATTCGTTCCGTCAGCCTTTAGATAAGCTACACCTCTGACCTGAACAAGTCACAAAAGTATATTTCTTGGCTTGCGACTAGCCTATTTTTGAAATCCTTTCAACCAGGCTACTAAGTTATAGTTTTTTTTTGTGGTGCGTACTTGTCCATAATCTCATATAAACTTTTTACTTTCATAAAACGATAAGAAAAAACAACAAAAGGGAATTGACATATATTGGTTTTTGCTCACCGACAGAAAAGGGGTTCCATATTCCCATTCCTGTTCATAATTCGTTGAAAGAGTGCCTTTAATATAGTTCATTACTCCAAGAACAAAACTCCAATCAGAATCACAACATCGTGATTATAACCGCGACTTCATTTCAGCGTTTCACAAAGCCACCACGTGGCGGTACTCTGGGGTTTGCTCAATAAAAAGTCACTGCTATTAGTTCCTTCGCCATCTCGCTCATTTGCCACTTGCTGCGATTAATCTAGCGTGCTCAATTTCATTCTACAGAAATTCTATTCTAAGCAGGAATTCCCGCTACTTGATTAATAACGAAGTGACAAAGCCAAATGTTAGTCCAGAGAAAATCCCCAGCAGTGTGAACATTATTCTACGGTCGATACGGTTAACTTCAGAAAGAACTCTACAAAAATACTACTGACATACTTATTTTCTTTCTGTACGCTTCAAAAACTGTTTCCGGGCCCCCGTGGGGAAGCAAAATGAAGGACTTGGCAGTGCTGCCAAACACCTCTACTTTTAAAAACGAAAGCATACACTTACGACGGTTATCGAGAAAAGAAAAAGAAATACGACCCTTACTTCTGAAAACTACCAAGTCAAAACCAATTTGGTATGGAGACTGGCTAGAGCTGCAAGAAGCTCATAAGACCGGCTCGCTTTTTTACCAAAACAAAAAGAAGCTCAATCTCTTCCGCAGAGCACGCTTAAAGACATTAGTAATGCCAGGAAAAGAGATATATTAGACGTAAGATCAATAACAAAAGTTTACAGAACGTAAACACGACAAGACACCGGTGAAAAAATGCACCCGAAAATAGCTTCAGGTTAAGAAATCTTGAACTTTTAGTTAGATAAACAGGTATAACCTTTTATAACTGACAGCGAAGACTTGCAATGTTAATGAAGAGGCTGACTAGGAAAGCAAAGTAACTACAGGGACATTATAGTTCAAGCACAGCGGATATAGTGCAGACCAACGTTTTTGTTGCAATTTTTAAACTAAAGTACATAAAGTATAACTTATGTGTATGCCACCGATGACCTTTCTAAAAAAAACATGTTGGAGGCTCATGCTGTCAATGATAAAAAACTAAAAAAGGAAGGTTTCCGCATGCAAATCAAAATTAATTAGGCTAAATTGGTCGTTGAAATGGCAAACGACCGTTTCTTTTTTCCATGGGAAAGGTCATTAAAGTTTTTGCTTCCCACGCATTTATAAGTTGCAAGTTTTGAAGCGATGCGCGTGCCGAGTTTATCGCTGCGACACTTGGGTGAATTACAATGTGTCTATTGGTATGTGCACTAATTCGGTGCAGTTACATTCCAAGTTTAGATGAGCCATTCAGATAAGTAATGTAAAACTGCAAGTATATGTAGCAATGGTAATGCAGTTTTACTCCCGTAAAGAAATATCGCATTCAAAATAAAAGAAAATTTCCAGACATATTTTCAAAATTTCATTTGTTTTTCTACGTCATTTCCATAGACTGGTATAAATCTTAACGTCTACTTTAAGTTTGTGTCACGCCTGTTTTGATCTCCGCTTGTTTGAATAATCAACCATAAAATACTTCTTAGGAAGTGGAAAAAAAAAATCGACAAAAATCTATATGCCAATAAGCTAACCAATAAGCTAATCAATTATATAACCACTTAGTTAACTAGTTTAAATGAAAAGTGGTAAGTCTCCACTGAAAAAGAACTTACCCAACTGCCACAAACAACGAACACAACGTACGAACTTTCAAATGAATGAACGAAGTAAGGATTGGACCAAAATAAAGTGAGATTTCAAGTGATATTCAAAACGTGATTATTCCAAAGTATTCTGCGTTCACGTAACACCTCAGTTCTAATGAGCAGTGAACATAGTTCTCGATACTGGCTTACAAAAGTAAAATAAGGAACATGGCGCGTCCACGGGCACATTAGCATAGCAAACCAGATAGAAAATATTCACCATATACTAGGAAGAGCCAGTGGATCCAAAGCCACCCGCACCACGCTCCGTGTCGTCAAGTTTCTGGAATTGCAAATTAGACATTTAATATATGCGACAACTGCTTATTAACATAGGACATATATGCTGCTAGGAGACTCTGAGCGGCTTGAGGCGTAACTTGAAGTAATCACGTATTAATGGAACTACCTGGACTTCTTCTATTTCAGGGTATAAGATCTTCTCACATATTAGCTGGGCAATGCGTTCACCTTTTTTAACTTGAAAGGGCTCTTCTCCTAAGTTAAACAGAACAACACCAACATTTCCTCGGTAATCCAAGTCGATGACGCCAGCTATAAATACACAACACAAGATAATCTGTTACCAAATTATATTATAAACAAGCACAAGGGAACTTTACCTCCCACGTCAATATGATGCTTGGCAGCAAGACCAGACCTCGGAGCAACTCGGCCATAACAACCACTGGGTAACTGAATTTGAATGTCCGTTAAAGCAACCACTTTTCCTCGTGGTGGGATTTCGTAGTCGTAAGCACTGGTCAAGACAAATTAAAAATAATTAAAATATAACATTATACCATACCAAAAATGTCAACTTTACCTATGTAGGTCATAACCGGCAGAATGTTTCGAACCCTTCGACGGGTTGAACGCATTTTGAGTTAACTTCACAAATCGTAATACTGGATTCATATTTACTGGGTTAAACAAACAAGCATGGGTAACACAGTGCTACACAGTATATGCCTTGTCAATCATAGGTGGCAGCACAAATTTTTCAAACCTTGGAGAAAAATTGGCGCCGCAGGCGGCGTCCGTTTGGCGCCAAGTTGTATTTGTTTTATTTAAATAATTGTTCAGCGAAAGAAATTTTGAAAAAATTTTGCATACATAATAAAATCCTATAGTGCATTATATTTTAATGCGGACGAAAGGAATGTACAAAGAATCTTAAAAGTATGACAAATCTTAAAAGTATAAAATATGACTTTTTCTTCGCGCCGTGACTTGCGGGCTCCGCTCAACGCCATGTAGGAAGCGTTACCCGCAAAGTGGGAACCGCCGCGTTCGGTGCCATTGCCAGGGGAAGGGCTATTGAGTGCGAAGCCGACAGGAAACTTGCCTAAAGGCTCCCAGGCGTGGATCTCGGCCCGGCAGGACGGCAATCGCGTGATGGCGCGAAGAAAATGTCGTTTTTTGTGATTGAGCTTGTAAATTAACCAAAGCACCTACAGACTTGTTTGAGCATTCAAAAGAAAGGTCACGGTACGATCCCTATGAGATCTGGGATAGATTTTGAATACGCTCATAGGCAAAGTCGTTAGGCCTCCGGCCAACTGTCCCCCAATGTTATAAGGATAGGAAAATTTGAAAAGTGGGGGAAAGGGCGGAGCTTAAACCGCTAAATAATTAATTACTCGGTTAATATGCATAATTGACATAGGAGTTCTTCAGCCAGAACATGTAGTTTGGTCTCTTCTATAACACATATTTTTTCATTTTGAAACCTTACTCAAAATCCGCCATTTTGAGTACATTTAAGTTAAGGTAAACAAACAACAACAAACTGTTTTCCGTGAATATTGGTTTTGCTTACAGCTTTTACAAGTAGCTCAGGTAAAAAACAAAACAAAAAGACAAAACAAAAACAAAACAAAAAGATCAAACAAAGGAAAGCAAGGGCCGAAGATAACATTTAATCAATTATCAAAGGAGCCAAAGTTACAGGAGAAATTTGTTTCGTGTATAAGGCAGAACTTTGGGACATCTTTCAGAGTAACTTAATATAATTTACTTTCTTTACGTCTAAAACCAAAGCTTTCAAGTAACATGTTACCAATAATGCTTCAATCTGCTCCAAGCATTTCAGTGTCGAGGATTTCTACTCTTACGACACTCCGTCGGGAAGAAGACAACTAAAGCCAGGTGTTTTGTCTTCTGTTTTTCGAAAGAACGAAATGCGCAATATGGACTGAAAATGGTGGATTTTAGTTCTTGCGACTCTCGCTAGATATCACTAGCGAATTTGGCAAAAGCTCAATAAACACCTAACATCTGCCATAAGCTTTGTAGATTCTTGGTATACAGTATGGAAATTCGACACTAGATGGCGCTGCAATCGCGAGCGTGCGCTACTTTCGTTCGCGCTCGCGCTCGCAAATTTATGAAACGAGCAATCGCGCTCATCGCTCGCAAAATTTCGAGCGCGCTCGTTTTAGCTCTGCTCTTGAACATTACTCTTTTAAGATTTTCATAGAGATCAAGCGGGTCACCAGCCTTGACAGGAATAGTATTTCTTTGCTATAGAGTAATTGTTGGAATTGAAATAGGGAACTTGAGCACAGAACGAATCCTTTTTTAAGTTTGAAAATGTGTTTTGACACGATGAATCAGCTATTGCTTCACTGCTGTTCCCGGGGTAGTTGGTTCTTTTGTACGCTTAAAAAAGCCAAAGCAAAGCAATACAGGTGCCTGAACTTTACTCATGTACGGTCCACTATTCATTACTCTGTAGCAGATATTTACATTCAACTATTACTGTCAGGTCAAGAGGACATTACTGCTCCCATTAATCAGTTCTGTTTACTGTGTGGGGAACGTTCATTTGGTTCCAAAGTGAGTGCAGATCAAAGAATATGCAATGACAGTGATATTAGTGCTTTTCGTGTAATAGTTAAATAATACTTCTCAGTTTGCGACAACCACATTTCCGAATTATGTAGCAGCAATCCAGAATATTGACTGGCCGCTTATTTCTGAGCTTCAGTCCTTGTCTACCGAAAACGAATTGTTCATGCGTGCAACTGTCAACGCTTTACGACGATACTTTTTCGAATACAGTTAGCTTATACAGTGAAGGTTTCTTTGTTCGAATGGAAAATGTTTTCCAAGTCCTATGAATGTATGACTGTCTATGAACAATCTACGACTAGTTTTTTGGAGTTTGCAATGGAAAGGAAAAGGGGAATTTTGTCATTTGACGGTATCGATTATCTTTCCAGTTGTTTTTGTCACTTTTCCCCTTTATTGTAAGAATAGTATGTTAGAGTATTCGTCGTTCAAATGAAACGCTCATTCTAAAGGAATAAACGCATGCGCAGCTGAACGAGTAGGTCCTGGTATTGCTCTATCCCTGTCTTGGAATTGTGACATACCCTCGAGTCGACTGTTACTGTGAGGGCAAAGGACCTTGTTGGTCCCAACAAAAGCAATTTTACTGTCTAGAGACGTAGTCTAAAGTTAAAATTATACTTGATCGTACGTTAAATAATGAGATTCGCGATACTACTGTTCGTGTTACGGACGGCACAGACTATTTCTGCGTCCAAAAGTTTCTACTTTGTGACCCACGACTTTTACACGACGAATGGCTTAGATGCTGCGGCTATTTTTTCGAGTCGAGTTAAAGGTACAAGAATACATCTCTTTTCTTCGTTTCAAACTTAATTTACGCCTGCAGGGGACAATGCTACTGTTACGCAGCAATGTCGCAGAACCTGCGCCCAAAGTTTGTCATGCAAAGCTTATCAAGTGGCATTACTGCAGGGAATAGCAGCACTAGGGATCTTCAACTGCAGTTTTTACGACTTGAACGCCTGTGACTACAGGAATACTGCTCTTGAAATGACTGTGGGACGTAGAATGTGGGAAAAACTAGACCCTACCTTGTTGAAACCCAGAGCTTGCATCACCTATTGCCCAGTTCCAAACAAAGGTGATTGCA
>JAGJRO010000623.1:0-19394 GCA_022832285.1 Lepidurus apus apus
TTCGTCAAGAGGGGATCTCTACTTGTCACAGGAATAGTGTATAACCTTACACTACAGTGAAACCGCCCACTATTGTGAACGAATTTGTAATTGTGCTTGTTGAAAGAAAATACAGTTTGAATTGTTAAACTTGCAAAAAGTGTCTTTAACTTCAATGGCAATTAAGTTTCGTTTAAAGGGATTGCGGAGACTGGTCTGAGAACTGGTCAGTTATGAGAAATGCGCAGACGCGAGATTCAAACGCTACAGCGCAGGCGCGAGATGTGCAGGTGCAAGAAGGGTCGGGAGGCGGGGCTAGGGGAGAAATGGAGGCATCCCATTGGTGCAGCGGCAAAAGGGGGCGGGGCTTGTGAGAAATGGAGCTTCCTATTGGTGCGGCAGTAATGGACGTGGCAGTAATGGTGGTACCTATACTACTGTCATCTGATACGTACCGAAGTTTCATTCGACCTACTTTACACTTAAAAATTTATAGGCGGGCTACAAGCTGTCCAAGAAGTTACAAAATTCAATATTTGTCCGCTGTTTACTGGGAGGCTGGCAAATTGCATGAGTTCGTCGAAGATACATATTCACCTGGTAATCATCTCATATATATCAAAATGGTCACAATGTTTACTAACTGCACGCATCATTTGGTAGCTCGTGTTGATGTAGGTTTGCCAGTAGATTATGATGCAGTTTTTCGTTACATAGCCAAAGGAGAGCACTGCTTCACCACTTGGGATTTCCGTTCTCGATCTGTTACTTTCCCCTTTACACCTCCAGGTCACAAATGCAATATTACATTACCATTCATGTGTATCACAGCGAAGGCTCAGTTCAATGAAACACAGCGAAAGCTAAATAAAATGTTGAAGCAGTTTCGTCGCAATACTAATAACTACCTCTTATGTTACAGTGCTTCCTCTAAAACACGTAATCGACATTGAGTTTCAAAAATTAGCCGGACCAGATCCAGGGATTGAAGTTCTTCGCTGCGCACCAAAATTTCAAGACACATGTGATAACGTGAAAGACAGGCCTTTCAACATCGTCTGGATACTAGACGGGGCTTACTCTCCGGAAGAAGGAATCAACATGGCGACCACAGCACGGTAAAACCAACTGGCTCCCTTATAGCTTAAGGCTGGAGCAGAATTTTACATAAAAAGTACAAAAGGTTTTTCGTACAGAAGCCCTTTACAGTAATATAAATAATATTCATATGTAAAGCGTGACAATTTTAACTTTTCTATTTCTGCCTTCACTAACTTTAGAAATGCAAATTAAAAGAATGTAAGCAAGACGTGTATTTTTCACGTTTCTGTGCACTTTCTAGGCGATGACTGTACCGTACAGTAACGAGATACTTCAAGTTCCTAAGATACTTCAACTAAAGATAATCTCACTGAATATAGCCGAATTGAAACGATTACCTTTAGTTTAGGTGTTACCAAAACTTAATTCGTTTTAGTTAAGTTAATTAGAGGTTACATCTTAATTTTTTCTGATAGACTACCACGACAACTGTGGCGCCATCTACCGTTTCGTACTGTCCTAAGAAACCAGCAATAGCTTTTGTGACTCGGAGTATTATATAAATTTGTAATTTATTAATTGAAGCCTTTTCTATTTTTTTTAACAGGATGTATGTCAATTAATTGCTTCTGCAACGCACATTTAGAATCGTATACAGTTGTGAGTACTGCCACTACGGCAGTAAGATGTTGGCGGGAATGTACAACTAGGTCAACTTGCTTTAGTTTTTCTTTCATGCCTTCCGTCAATGGCGCTAGCACCGAATGTAGACTGCAGATATCCGGCACTGGGAGCATCTATGCGCAGGACGCCTTGCTTTGCAACTGCGTGGTAACTTGTAACTTTAATTAACTTCTTTCAAGATTTTTATATAATATTTCTGCAGTGAAGTTCCGATCCTTTCGCTGCGATTTTACGAAGGGATTACACTTAACTCGCATTGTCTTTCTGCAACTTAATCCACGTTTACTAAGAAATACGCTTAGTTTTAGAGCTTCTTGTAATTTAATGCAATTTATTATGTTATTACCCTTCCTAACCATAGAAAATATAAAGTTTCTACACTTGAAAAACGACTTTTAGTAACGTTTTTTAAAGTTAAACCGTATTCGAGTCCAATTCCTTATGGTCATTGAACTAATTCGCAGCTCGTTTTTCGGGCTTCGCGGTACACCATTTTGGCTTTCGCGTGTAATCCAGACGCCATCTGTGAAGAACCTTAGCAAGCTTTTCAGTGTACATGGCATCTTTTTAAGTGTTGTGTCATCCCTGAACAGTTTTCGTATATTTGTAATTAAAGTGTTGGTGTATTTTCTGCTGAAATAGTTTGCTAATTCCTCAACTATAGCCATCCAGTTAACAATATGGCGACTAAAACATTGGAAGATAAGGCAATGTGGGAGGATGGAGAGGTAAAATAGCTTTTTTCTTAAAAAAACTTCTTAAAACTTCTTAAAACTTCTTAAAAAAACTTCTTAAAACTTCTTAAAACTTCTTAAAAAAACTTTTTAAAACTTCTTTTTTCTTAAAACTATTTATTCGGCATTTTCTTGCAATGCTTTTGAGTTTTGAACTCTAATTAATTGTTTTTTCTTGTCTTTTTTTATTTAGGATACATTGGGAGAAGACGTGCTGCGTATGTCAACCGATGAAATCATTAGCCGGACTCGTTTGCTCGACAA
This sequence comes from Lepidurus apus apus, assembly GCA_022832285.1. Classification (NCBI taxonomy): domain Eukaryota; kingdom Metazoa; phylum Arthropoda; class Branchiopoda; order Notostraca; family Triopsidae; genus Lepidurus; species Lepidurus apus. The sequence goes on from JAGJRO010000623.1 coordinate 2,703, forward strand.
CGAGATCAAAATCATGAAAAGCGAAGTTATGCGAATCTCCCACGAGTTGCAAGCTCAAAAAGAGAAGATAAAAGAGAACACAGAGAAGATCAAAGTGAACAAAACGCTTCCTTACTTAGTATCCAACGTCATTGAGGTAAAAATAAACCAAAAACTTTCCAAAATCCACTATAAATACCCTTAATTGCTTAAAAACCCTTCACTTTCGCCTATAACACTCATATAATTCTTTCACCCCAGCTTCTAGATGTAGATCCCCAAGACCTTGGCGAAGAAGACGGAGCTAACGTGGATTTAGACTCTCAACGCAAAGGAAAATGCGCTGTCATCAAAACCTCCACTCGACAAGTAATTTCGGAATCTTAAGCACTATTTAAGCACTTAATTAGTCTTAGATTGATCAAGTACACTAAACCCTTCATAGTTCAATAATAATAAAGTGTTATTAATGGATTTTTCTCTTTATTTTCCCCTTAGACTTACTTCCTGCCCGTTATTGGCCTGGTAGATGCTGAGAAGCTCAAGCCTGGCGACTTGGTCGGAGTCAATAAGGACTCGTATCTTGTTCTGGAAACCCTTCCTGCTGAATACGATTCACGTGTGAAGGCCATGGAAGTGGACGAACGTCCCACGGAGCAGTATTCCGACATTGGAGGCTTGGATAAGCAGATCCAGGAGGTTCTAAATCCCTTTTCCTTTCTATTTCTCTTATATATTTTTTTTTAATTTTCAAAAATTTAAAAAATCGGAAATCCTTTGAATTCGCCTTTCTCATTTTAATGTCTCTTTTATTACAGTTAATTGAAGCAGTGGTACTTCCCATGACGCATAAAGAGCGGTTTATCAACTTGGGCATCCAGCCACCGAAAGGCGTTTTGCTTTATGGACCACCTGGAACTGGTAAACAATCAAATCAGAGCACCAAAACGCTTTGAAGTTGTCTTTTCTTAATTTTTCTTTTTAAAATAATAAAAAACATGTTTTAGGCAAAACTTTGTTGGCTCGAGCCTGTGCTGCGCAAACCAAATCCACGTTTTTGAAGCTCGCAGGGCCCCAACTGGTTCAGATGTTTATTGGTGATGGAGCCAAACTCGTCCGTGATGCATTTGCGTTGGCAAAAGAAAAAGCGCCTGCTATTATCTTTATTGACGAATTGGACGCCATTGGCACGAAAAGATTCGATTCCGAGAAGGCTGGTGACAGGGAAGTGCAAAGGACCATGTTGGAATTGCTCAACCAATTAGATGGCTTCAGCTCCACTGCTGATATTAAAGTAAAATAATTGTCTAGTTATTGTTATTATTATTTTTTATTTATTATTATTATTTTATTATTATTTTTTTACTGTTTTTTTTTTAAATTTATTTATTTAGGTTATCGCTGCGACGAATCGAGTGGATATTTTGGATCCTGCTTTACTCCGTTCAGGTCGTTTGGATAGGAAGATTGAGTTTCCACATCCCAATGAAGAAGCCCGTGCTCGGATTATGCAAATTCACTCGAGGAAGATGAATATTTCTCCAGATGTGAATTTCGAGGAATTGGCACGTTCCACCGAGGATTTCAATGGCGCACAGTGCAAAGCTGTTTGCGTAGAAGCTGTAAGAAGGCGGATTTTTATCTTTTCTGAATATTAAAATATACTTTTTAAATATTTCTTTATTAATTGTATTTTTTATTTATTAATTCTTAATTTTTGTGTTATTTTGATTTTGCATTTGTTGTCGTTTAGGGTATGATTGCATTGCGTCGCGAAGCTACAATGGTTACACACGAGGACTTTATGGACGCTATTGTAGAGGTCCAGGCTAAGAAGAAGACGAATTTGAATTATTACGCCTGAATGGGAAAGTACCAACAGGAAAAAAGAGAAAGACGAGAGAGAGGAGAGAAAAATGAATGTAATAACCTTGGGTTAATCATATTCATACACTTGTCAAACTGCTTTAGTGAGACTTCCCGAATGTTAAAACCGAAGGGATTTAAACTAGTAGCAATAGCAAGAATGTGCCATGAAGAAAAACTGACTTTGGGCAATGCGAAGAAGAAACCTTGAGCGAATTGGAGATTCCGAGTTCAGTTTTAAAGGGGGAGTAAGGTCTGAAAAAAAATGTTATAGATTAGACCAAATGAAGTGTTCTGGCTGAAGAACCCCTATGTCAATTATGCATATTAACCGAGTAATTAATTATTTAGCGGTTTTAGCTCCGCCCCTTCGGGCCAAAATTAAAATTTCCCTATCCTTATAACATGGGGGGACAGTTGGCCGGAGACCTAGCGCCTTTACCTATTTGCGCATTCAAAATCGGACGTTTTATTCGTAGGGATGGCACCATTATCTTTATTTAGAATGCTTAAGCAAGTCTCTTAGGTGCTTTCATTAATTTACAAACTCAATCACAAAAAATTACTTTTTCTTCGCGCCGCGACTTGCGGGCTCCGCTGAACGCCGTGCTGCGAGCATACCCGCATAGTAGGAACCTTGACCTCGTGGGGTCCCATTGCCAGGGGATGGGCTCTCGACTGCGAAGCCGAGCCGAAACTTGCCAAAAGGCCCTCAGACGCGGGTCTCGGCCCGGCAGGACGGCAAGCTACGGCTATCGCGCGATGGCGCGAAGAAAACGTAAGTTTTTTGTGATTGAGTTTGTAAATTAACCAAAGCACTTGGAAACTTGGGGTGCGTTTTATTGTGAACTGATCCGTTCACTAGTTCTTCCGTTGAGCTGCTCTCGTTGACAATAAAAGGGACGTTCTGCAGGTCGCCGTTCAACTGGCTGAGTTGAACGAGCGTTGACAATAAAACGACCGTCAAGCTTAGGGCGTGCTTAGGATCGTCCCGAGTTCTACTATGCACCAGGAACGCAGTTGAACGGAAGGCAGTTTTTGAACTGCGCGCCAAGCCATCCCGTTGAGCTGTTCACGCTAAAACGCCCGTCCAGCTGAACTCCGTCCACGTGGAAATGCCAGTTGAGCTAACCGGTGAACGCAGTTAGTCAGTTTCGTTCACAATAAAACGCACCCTTGTTTGAGCATTCTAAATAAAAATAATGGTGCCTTCCCTAAGAATAAAATGTCCGATTTTGGATGCGCTAATAAGTAAAGGCGCAAGGTCTCCGGCCAACTGTCCCCCCATGTTATAAGGATAGGGAAATTTTAATTTTGGCCCGAAGGGGCGGAGCTAAAACCACTCAGTAATTAATTACTCGGTTAATTGGCATAGGGGTTCTTCAGCCAGAACACTTCGTTTGGTCTCCTCAATAACATTTTTTTCAGACCTTACTCCCCCTTTAATTTGAAAAACTTTTCCTTGGAAGTTCCCAGAACTCGCAATTTGAAAAGTAAGATTCGCCCTTCGAGTTTCAGTGGACTTGCACTATGCCATATCATATTGCATGGATCATGAAATGTCAGTCAAAGAGTCATGAACTCTTTTTAAAAACTCAATTAGAAGTATAAGTAATTTAAAACAAAATTCAGGCTCTTAATTACGACTCAAGCTTAGCTAATTACAGTAAAATAACATCTTTTATTTTAATTTTTGAATTTTGAAGATTGATTGCAATTGCAATTGAAAAGATCAAGAGTTTTGAATGCCAGTAACTTCCAACACATTAAGGACAATTTCCAGTGCTAAAATATAGTAATATCACCCTTACGTCGATTTGGCGTCACTAAGGCCTCGTTTCCGTACCTACGCATAGGAAAATCGCCCTTATCGTCTTTGGATGCTACTAAGGTCCATCTTCGCGTGTTAAAGCATAGCAAACTCGCCTCTAATGAAATTATATTATACTAAAAATAGATTTAGAATCTTCCAGTAGTGTGCTCGCGAAATTTTAATACTAATTCCTGCTAGTCCAGCACGTTAAGGTCAATAGTAAAATATGGAACATCGCCCTTATTGTGGTTTGGCGTTAATATGGCCTCGTTTCCATACTTAGACATAGGAAAATCGCCCTTATTGTGTTTAAATGTTACTAAGGTCCATGTCCGCGTGTTATAGCATAGGAAATTCGCCCTTACCGTCTTTCAATGTTACTAAGGTCTAATGTTCGCGCGTTCTAGCGTAGGAAATTCGCCCTTACCGTATTTTAATGTAACTAAGGTCCATCTTCGCGCGTTCTAGCATATGAAACTCGCCTTTAATGAAATTCTATTATACTAAAAATAGATTTAGAATCTTCCGGCTCGCGAAATTCTATCGAAACACGCAATTGATAGGTTTAATGCTAATAATCGAATGTTGCAGAGCAGCTCTACGGGGCAGTAGCTCCAAAAAAAAGGCTTTAGATAAAAAAAGGAGCTTAACGGATGACATAGACCGATGCTCAGTGGCGATAATCATGGCAGCGTACACCTGTTGGCATACGTCATGCTGCTCTCATGCATCGTAACCAGAATGCTACTGAATCCTGGCCATTACGACGTTAAAGACAGCCTTACCCAAGACGAAAAAAATAACAAAAAGAAGCTTGACAGATTTACACCCATCTTTTCCCGCCATTTTGTCGTTCGCTGCACGCAAATAGCGAATGGCCGTTGCCTTGTCTATTGACAACCTTCATAACTCAATTTTTCTTTCTTTTTTTTACTATTATTATAATATTCTTTAAGGAAAATAACAAGGCTTACCTCTTGAGTATATTTTTTTGTAGAAAATTAAAACAAAATAACACAAAAAGAGTTTAAACTTACCTTGTAAAGCAAGTTGTGGTAAGTTGAACGTTCTCCATCTTAATTGCCCCCTCGTGCGGTTGCCTTCTGTGCATACATATAGGCTACTTTCTTTATTTTCTGTATTTCTTTCTTTGTTTATTTTTATTTATTTTGAAATTTTTTGTTTAGAATTATTAAGAGAAAAATGTTTTTTGGGAGGGAGTGAGGAAAGGGATTTTATTTATGTGACTTGTCTTTTTTTAACAATCCGACCACGATCAACGAAACGGCACAAATTTATAATGGACGTAAAGAAATTGTTAATGATAGTTTGGGCGCAATTTGATGTTCAAAACACGACCTCAAAAAGACGTTTTAACGTTTTAAATTCAAACCTTCCAATGGCTTCGGAGGGAAATTGGCCACCGAGATTCACTGTTGGCGAACCGCTATAACAGTAACACAGCTGCGGTTTGGGCTTTACGAATGTTTTTTGACGGTTCCGCACGCGGTTCCGTAGGGTACTGTGAGGGCTGATGTTGGACAGGATGAGAAAAGGTTCGGAAAAGTGAGTCACTGGGGGTCAATTTTCTCTTCCTTTTCCTGGCAAGAAAAAAGTGAGGGGGGCGCTTTTCGGTATTTGAACCCCTATCGACATGTAGGGGGTTAGGGGGAGGGTGAAAGTTCAACTAACTTTGGAGGGTTTGAAGACTGTTTTTGAGGAACTGAGAGGGTCAAATGTCCCTTGTTTCGGAATGTGTTACAATTTGGAAACGTTCTAGTTTGGGAGGTAGAAGTTAATTCTAATGAATGGGGGGAAGGGGGGGGGGGCTTGGGCTTTTAGCCGAATCGTTTATGAAATGTCCCGAGACAAAGAGCAAAGCAGCGTCACATTGCAGTTCACGCTTGGCAAACCATGTGGAATCCGTAAAGGTAAAAGGTAATCGAATTTTATAGAATTAATTTAAAATGAGAGAGAATTAGGGTTTTTATGAAAGTGAAAGGAGAGTACTTTTGGGTTCCCCGGGGTTTTCTAGGAACTTAAATTGAGGATAACATGAGCTTCAAGGATTTTGTTAAATTGAAAGATTTCAAAGGAAGTTATTAATATTTTATTTAGAAAAATTGTTAATACTTAAGAAAGGTTGTAGTATAACCAGATAGATTCAATGATATAAAGAATACTTTTGTAGACAATTTCTTTCAGATTGAAACCAGATATAGGACGCTTATCCATCAGCCATTAAAAACGCCCGTGTGGATGGCTACTGTATCTCCGACCGTAACCGCACGGTCCCGCGACCATAACTCGCAACTGATTTCAATTATGAAATACTCCTTAACTATGACCCTTAAAAATTTCACAAAATTAAGTAAGTGTCATCTATCTATGCGCGTTGTTTAGAACCTAAAATCTCCCTTAACTTTACAAATTTAGTCAAGTCTAACTCCAACTAAGTAAACGTCAGCCAACATCCAAAAAATCATTCGCAAAAATGATTTTAACAATCAGTCTTCCCCGTAAATAATAAGTACAACCTTCCTTCTTAATAAGAAACAGGTTTCACAGATACTCGCATTAAAGTTAACAAGAATACATCCCACCTAAAAACAAGGGTCCAAAGAAAAGAAAAAAATATGTCGTAAGCATTCGATATCTGGAATAGTCATCTTTTATTCTGGACAAGGTGGCCCGGGCCGCCGAGGATTCCGGCTTGAATACTAACGAGCTTGGCCTTGATGAACGGCTCTGAGAGAGTCTTGGGGACAGTGATGGACAACCTGAGCACCGTATCATTGTGTTTCCCAAATTTGATTTTGTTTTTCTTTCCGGACCCTAGTCCCTTTTCTGACCTATCCCCTATGCCCAAAAATTCCTTTAGGACCAAAGTAATTTATTCAAAACTAGTGGCACCACATAATAATAAGAATTTTTGGTCAGTTCGGTTAAAGAACTGTTTGGAATATGTCCCTTTTTGTGAGCCAGAACGACAGACTCCGCTCCCTCCCTGTCTTGGGGGGGGGGGTAGGGGCTATCTCGAAAGGTGGATGGCGAACGTTTACTCAAATGGATGGAGACGTCGGACCTGCTTTACAAGGCAATGGCATCTTGTTATCGTTCGCTTTTTGAATCCATCATTAGCGACAAGTCGAGTTATTCATTTTATTTTTTGTTTTTATTTTAGAACAAAAATACAAAATTAAAATTAATTTTGCTGTAAGAACGTGGTCCAGTGAAAAAAAAACTGGTTACGGGCACTTACCTTGTCAATATAACCTGAAGAACTTGCACTCAATTTTTTATTGATTTTTTTGGTTTTATTAAAAAGATAATGTATAGAATTTTTTTTATTGATTTTTTTTTTATCTTGGATTTGCGTTGAGCTAACCTGGCAGTTAGTGATAAACTTCAATCTGTCGACTGAAAGGGAAATTGTTTGATATTGTTACACTGTTTCGAGTTTCCACCTGTGTTAGGTTATGGATTAATGGATTAATAAAAAAAATCCCGACAAGTCATTTTAAACTCGTCTAAGAGACTTATAGGTAAAGTGTTTGGGGGTAATTAATCATGTACGTGTACATATCCTGTTCTTAATGGCCTTTCTTTAGCCAGGGGGTAAACTTTTAGAAGAAATATTATTCACAACGAGTTTTTGGTGACGGTTTTGGTTTTTCATTTTCATTTTTTTTAAATTATAAAAACAACAACCTCAACAGCTGGTTTATCGCAAGTGTTGTTCTTTTATAGTCTGACTCGTGAGATTACAGTAGTCACGGTGGCCATGCCAATTGCACTTCAGGAAAAAGAAAAGAAGGAAAGGGTTTGTACTCCTAATTATACTTTCAGAGATACAAGATGCAACGATATCTAAACAGTTCCTTTCCTTTATACGCGAATCATATATGTAAAATTGTTCTAATTGCTATCTAATTTACAATTGAAAAGTTTTAACCTTAAAAGGGGCAGAACGGATAGAACGCTAAGTGATTTAATGTTTAAGGTTAAATGTATAAGAAAAAATTAAGAAAATAAATATAATAATGTAAAACAATATAGTAAAGTTTTTTGCCAAAAAATATATAGCTTTGTTATATGGGGATTATCTGTTATTTTTTGTATAATTACTAGCTTTATAATCGCAGAGTTTTCCCCAATTGAAAACCATAACGGTTTAACAGATTTAGTGACGCGACTTAACGAGCCGCTGCCTCCGCTAGGGGCGCTGAGTACAGCTTAGGTTGTGAAATTACGTAAAAAAGTTTCAGTACTCACTCCAATGCGTCCTGACATGTTCTAACGCCTCTAATTTTTGCAAATACCTATTTTTTTTAATAAAATTCGATAATTTATTCTAGTGATATCTTTATTTTATGAAAATTGTGTATTGGATTTTGTACTGTTACAGTTTTTAATGGTTAAAAAATGCGTGTAACGCCTTTAAATTCTAACATTCTAAATTTAGGGAAGGTTTCCATCAAGGAGCATCTAGGAAGGAAAAGTTGAAGCCACTATGGAAAAGTTGAAGCCAGATTCAACACCATCGCTATCTCTATCCAGCACCCGGACATCGCAGAAAAAAAAGCATTTTAAAACTGTTCACATCATAAGTGATCTTTGAATTGTATAAATGTACTTGTGATTAGAAATAAAAACAATGTAAACCAAACACACGGACTTGTATTTATTTTTAATTATTTTGACTCGTAAACAAAATTATAAGGATATTTTTCATTTATTTTTATACACATACAAATAAACAAGATATGACTGTACAAAATTCCAGAGAATACATGGCTAGGCGACCATCAAATTTAACAAATGGAACCAAAGATGGATGCTATCTAGATCACATCTAGATACACTGTACACCAGCTTAGTTCATTTGCCACTTATATAAGAGTTTCAACCGAAATTGAAAATAAGCGTATGACCGAGTGGATAAAACGCACGGCTGGGGAACGAAAGGTTCCAAGTTCGAAACCCAGTCGGGGAACTTTATTTCGTTAAAAAATTAAATATTAAATGGCTCGAAATATTAAGTGTACCTTACGCCTTCCCGGCATGGTTCCTATTCCCATATTCGAAATTGTTAAGCTTCGGCATCACGAACTCGAATGTCGGGGATAGGAAACCGAGGAGGGGAGTTGGAAAAGGGGCGAGGCTCTCAATTTTTCAAAATTTTTTAAGCCCTTGATCGTGCAGGGATCCTTATGGAAAAAAACCCAGAAAACGCTTTTCCAGATCCAAATGAGACCACGCCCCCTTTTTGGCCCAATTCACCAATAGGATTCGTCCTTTTTGTAGGCCACGCCCCCTTTTTAGCGGATTATCTGAAAAATCACGCACAAATTTCCCAAATTCCAACTTTAATTTCAAAAATTAAAAAAATCCCAAATTTTCGCTTTTTATTTCAAAAATTACAAATAATACAACAAAAAGGACATTTTTGGGAAACTAGATTTTACGAGGAATGTTTTGGGTACAACAAATAAGCAAATAGGGAATTCCGGGGGAAGCAAAACATCCCAATTGCATAATTTTAGAATCCAATTTCTGGAGCTAAGAAAAGTCACAGAACAAATACTCCAACAGATTTAGAAAACTGCACGCTACAACAATTTGTGAGAGGGATAAACCAGACAAGAAAACACAAAATTAAAAGAGCGTTACATTTATACTCGACTCTCAAAACTTTACAATAATACACAAAGTCGAACCCAAGCAGTTATGCTGAACATCGGGATCCTTCCAATGCGATATCTATTTTTTTTTATTATTTATTGTTTGTAATATTATTTTTTTACGATTACGATTCTAATGCGCGTGACGCGTTTAATTTCTGCAACATATCTGCTTTGTAAAATTATGTAACTTATTTTTTTAGGTTTTATTTTTAACATAAGCGTGTTACCGTCGTGTATTTCTTCATAAAAAGAGTTGGGGGTGATGAATTGGGTATACTTTTTTATTTTTTTAATATTAAGGGTGTTATTACAATTTATTTTTTGGTTATTGGTGTTGAACAACGCAGGTGTTTTTATAAATGATCACGTATTTTAAGTGTTACCTGACTGAATGAGAACACCCTCCCCCGAGAAGGTCCACTTCCGCTCTTTTCCTTCTTAAAGAATCATTATTCTGCCCATCTGGCATCGATCCTGATAGACTCTATACCCCAAAAGGCAAGCCAAAAGGAGGGGGTTTTCCGGGTACTGTCGTTCTAGTTCCACTTTGGCGGAAGATCGCTTGCTCCTGGTACATAATACCATGTTGAACACGGGTTTAGACCCACCTCCTATAAGGGGGGCAGGTTTTAAAACCTCGGCCAAGTCCATTTGGTGTCGTCCAACCGCACTATAATTATATAGTGTAGTACTATATACCCTTACTTGTGTCTCCTTCTCTTCTCTCTGCTCTTCCCATCGACTCTCCATCTCCCCATCTTCTCATTCCTGTCATCCTTCCATCCCCCACCATCCCTGAAGAGAAAGGGAAAATCACCGTTCAACGGAATCAAAGAAGCTTCTTCATCCCCAAAACTTTCAGAAGAAAATCAACTTTAAAAAAAATATATTTTCTTTTACTTAAAAAAATCACGATTGGCCCCTGATGGGATTTCTGACATGAGGAGATGCATGTCAAACCTTCCTTGAGAGCGGTGTCAATCATCTGTATATACCTTCACGAAGAATCTCCTTCAACTTCCAAGTAGAAACGTGGTAGAAACCGCTCGAACCCACTGGAGCAACAAATTGGTCAATAGCTATTTTGGGTACTATTATTACTATACCTGTTTTTGGTGCTGCTCCCTCTACCGTCTAATTTTCCAAGTACTCGACTTTTTCTACATCCGAGAATTATTATCATTTTATTTTTTATTATTATTTTTGGGTCCGCCCCAAGGCCGACAGTCTATCATTGCGAATGACATGGGTTATGACGACCAAATTGGAGGGTACTCTTGTGTACCTGGTCTTCATCCCCAGCGGAAGACCCTTTTGCCCGCTTGGCTCAAGGTTGTTTACGTCATACAATTTTTAAATTTTTTTTAAATATTCTAAAAAAATCGTGCTAGAGAAAAATAAAAGGGATTATTTTTTGGATTTAAATTGCGTTTTTTTATTTATTTTTATTTAGAAGAATTTTATTTCTTAAGACTGATTGATCCTCCAGGGAGTAACTAGCTACTAGGGATGTATGTTAGGTGTTCAACCGCAATGGTTTTTATTTTCTAGATTTTTTTATTGAGACTGTAAACCTGCTTGCCTTCGCACCTGGCCCAGTCCCTATGTTAAGGTGTGAGAAAATTCAGAAGTGGTGGCTGCTGTGAAGTGAAGGGTAAAAAAAAAAAGAAATCGTAAAAATGTGAGTTTGGGCAAAAGGGATAAGGACGAAACAGATTATTTTTTTCCAAAATATATTTTGGTGGTTTTACACATAACACACGTGGGGTGGCTTCCCGTGGTGGTTGGCGCCGTCTTGGCGGCCTTTTTCGCGCCTCGCCCCGCGGGAGATGACATTTTCCTTAGCGCCTCCAATAAATCTTTTTTCATTGAGAGCAAATGAAATTCAGAAAACCTCTAGTTTTGATGGCCATAATTTTCGATTCGAATATTTCCGAGAAAATACCTTTGACCGCACTTTTTGTGACAAACAGCAAAAACGTTTCGATTCTTATTCTTAGGCTGCGGTCTCAATGCGTGGGAATTAAACCCCAGGGTGGAACGCAGGTAGGCAAAAACCCCAAGGTGTCGTTCACCACAGGTCACATCTAACGAATTTCCATAGGAAATCCCCGATAAGCCGATTATTTCCATATATCATATTTAGCGCAAAATTCGAAGGGATTGAACACGTAAAGTTCTTTCTAATGATTTCTTGTCACAGTGCGTGTATAACCTGTTTTTCCGTATGGTACTTGGGAGCTTCTTGATACTAAATGACTTACAGATACGAATTTAAACATAATTCCTAAAAGTTCTCCTGTTATAGTAATATTTTGTCATAAACAAGTTTCATATGTCTGAAAGCCGCGCGAAGGCGGTGCATCATTATGACCTCGGTCAAGCGCAAATCCCTCTTTTTGTTCGAGGGAATTGGGAGTGCGGTCACACTGGAAAGGGTGACCTGATGATTGAGGAAGAATCCGCGTAATCGCGAAGAAATGGCAGGAATTCACAGGGTATCCTTCCACCTGAAAAGGAGCAAGGTTTTTTGCGTATGGCTACGGTTTTTCTACTGTGATAGCTCCTTATTCGCGGGTCCCTTTTCGCGGTCTCAGTTTTCGCGGACGGGCTTCACGTCTCAAAAAAACATCAAAACTATTAATTTATCAATGAAAATAATTAAGTGTGGTAGTTACTATGTTCGAAAACCTACCACGAGGAAGTTTCTTGTAGTTGTTTCAGAACTGTTAATCAAATCTTAAATTAAAATGTAAAATAACTACGTTAGTTCAGATTGTTTGAATGGATTTTAAATTTAGATTTAATTTATTTAAACATGTCACATTCAGTAGCCTTTTTAAGTTTTGTGTTTGTGGTATATGGCTGAATTTGAATAGTTGTCGAATTTGAGCTGCATAGAAGGCTCACCCCAAATTTCGATCAAATGTAAGGTCTCTTCGTGACTCCAGTGGCGACCTTTAGTACCCGATGCATTCCCTTCCATCTCAATGCCTATACTTTAAAAAATTGCTTTCATTCACAGGCTCTAAAGTGCAATAAAATTGGGGCAACGAGCTCAGCTCACGCCGGATTACCAATAAAAAAATAAAAATAAAGACTTACCAAGAAATAATCAAATGACTTGTGGTAATGTAACTAGGGTCTTTGTGCCGTGTTGGCAAAATACTGACTCTAAAGTTTTCGATGCACACTACTTGTATTGGAAATACCTAACGCGGAAGTACACCAAGTGGAAAGGCAATTATGAGGAAGCTATGTCAAGGTTAGAAAGATTAAGTTCTATATTTAAGTAAAGGCTAATGACTAAACTCTTGGGAACAAAGAAGTAGGTATGGATTAATATTTCATATTGTTAAGTTAAGCAAAAGCAAATTTTAGTCAATCAATGAAGAACTTATTGTCGTTATTAAAATTACACAAATTATCTTTTCGTTTAAATTTATGTTCGTTTCAACAATAACCAGTATTCTCTCTTTCGAAAACCGCGCGAAGGCGGTGCCAATGTAATTCCCATAGTCTTGCGTAAAATACACTTGCTGATTTTCAGGTAGACAATTCCCAAGGAATTCCCACACAAATACCTGGGTATGCTCAGTGAGACCTATCGGAATAGCAAACCGAGGGTATAATTCAGCAATTCCCAAGGTTTTTCGGGCAGTGAGACCGCAGCCTTAATCTATTCCTTAAAGGTATGTAAATAAGTTTCGCTGGAAATTGTAAACACAAAAAGATTTGTTTTTAAAGCTTTCACAGGAAGGCTTAGGTCATCTGGATTCTTTACTATTTTTTCAGATTTTTTGGCATCGTTTTTGCCCAAGTTATGAGTGTTTAGCTATTAAAAGGGTTTTTGGTTCTTAACCCGTGCGCAAAAGGTCGGGGGCCCCGTAGCGTCTTAGGAAAGGCTTAGCTCCCCTAGGGAACCCTTCGCTGCTTTCGTTCTCACTTATTTATATACGATTTTTTTGGGCAACGTAGTTTACCGACTAGTTAGTTATCGAAGAGGTGGTCATAAATCCGTGCGGAAAAGCTCACCTATGTAGGTTCTCTTCCCCAGTTTTCATAGAACGTTTTGAAGCGTACAGTACTCAAACTATTGATCGCCCGATGGACTTTCAAATTGACCAATGACAGTGCTTTTCGTCGTCAATGACAGCGTTTATCGTCGTTTGAACCAATCCTGTCGTTTCCAGACCACTAACTACGCTTACGCAGGCCTTTCAACACTATAGCCCTTCTAAACTCCCCAGTCAATTAAAGGAACAGGTCATTCAATTAAATGGCCTTTACTTGACCTGCCTTTAATTGACTGGGGAGTTTCGAAGGGTTATAGTGTTGACAGCCCTGACAGCCAAGGGTAGTAGTGGTCCAACGACGGATAAGCACTGTCATTGGTCAGTTTGAAGTCCATCGTGCGATTAATAGTTTGAGTACTTTACCTACTTGGTATTTCATTGTTGACGGGAGTACGCTCTTAACCCTTGCGGAAAAGGTCGTAGACCCCATAGAGCCTCGCGTTCCCCGTTTACATTTAATTCGTTTACAGCGTTACTACTGCACTAAAAAATTTGCGAATTTTTGCACAAGGTACTTCTTACATATGCGAATTTGAAAAACGCATTGAAGAAGTTTCCAAGGTGACAGAAATTAAATAAACTTAGTTACAAATTTCCCGAAAGTTAGGGTAATTACCTAAAGCTACGAAGTAGACTTCAGAAAGTTTACAAACTTTTCAAGTGTGTTTCAAAACAGCCTTGGAGATCCCTGGAAGAGAAGAAAAATGTTTTATTTTCCGTAATTTTCGAATCTATGTAAGTCCCACCTTTGGGATGTTTTCGTGGCTTTGTTAGGCATGTGTGTGCCCCCCTAAGAACCATTGCGTGTTGCTTCTAACGGTCCCTTTTCCCAAAGGGCGCAGTCATTCTTGCGGCTGGGCGAATTACCTATTCCCTCTAACTTTACTCCAGCGCAACACGCAAAGACCATCTCCCAAAACACGCATGTGCGCCAAAAACGTATGGTGTGTATATATATGTATATGTAATATACGTCCACCATATACACATGGACACACATGGAAAAAGAAACAACAACTTTGCAAGTTGTAAAAGCCTCCTTTTAGAACTCCTCCCTTATCTTGATTTACGTCTGCCGCTAAATACCAAGCATCGTCCAGGCGCAAGCATATAAATCTGATTCTATATAGCCCCATTAAAATGTTGCTAGCCATTGTTATCCCCACCTTTTCCCTTCTCCTTTTTCTTTACAATTGATTCCTGAATTTCTGAATCTCGAATACTTATTCTTCTTCTAACAACAGATCCAAATCACATTTTTCAAACTTAAATTCCTACTTAAAATCTCCTTAAGGCTCCCCGTATAGCTTAGCTTAGCCATGTTATACCCTAGCTACCGCAAGGCGGCACGCAGTGTTTTCTATGGGTTGTACAGAACTACGCAACAAGGCAACAAAATAGATTTCAGTAACAACCAAGACGACAAGGCGATTTTCCTATGTTTAAGCTTAGAAAAGTGAGCCTTAGTAGCGCTAAACTGCAATAAGGGTGATTTTGCTATGCGTAAGTGAAGAAAAGTAGACCTCAGTAGCATCACATACTCCATTTGCATGCAGTTTTCCTTAAAAACATTACAAAAATAATGAGGGAAATAGTGATTTACGTTTTTTTTCGCGCGGGTGATGAAAAATTAAATTGCTTTGCCCTTCATATGCATATTAGATATATTACTGTCAACAGCTTTTGCACATTTTTTAAAAGATTTCCTAGTGTTCTGAAACAACCAAAGGACGACACGGCCGATTTTCCTATGTTAAAGGAAGAAAAGGTGAGCCTTAGTAGCACCAGGCTGCAATAAGGTCAGTTTTGCTACGCTTAGATACAGGAAAGTAGATCTTAGTAGCATCAAAACTGCCATAAGGGGGATTTTGCTACGCTTAAGTACAGGGAAGTAGACCTTAGTAGCACGACACTGCAGTAAGGGCAATTTTGCTATGCTTAAGTGAAGAAAAGCCGACCTTAGTAGTATCACATACTCAATTTGCATTTGATTTCCTAGTGTTTTCTTCCCGTTCTACCAAGCTATGGTACCATAGAAAGCTTAAGCTACACTACACGCACTACATGGCAGTCCTTTAAGGGTTAACGGTTCCCAATCTTTCTATATGAGATGTTAAAGAAACGACTTGAAGACAAAAAAAAGCGTGCGTCGTCCCAGGAACGTTTTTGGGGGGCTTGACAGCCACCCTGACGGCCGCCCTGTGTGAGATTTACGGTCACCAAATATGGTTTTCTCTCCTTCACCTTCTTTTGTAACAGCAGAGTTCAAGAGAACTGAAGGAAGTACCTTCTCTGCATAAAGCATCTGCTGTTTGGTGGTTTGGGGAACCATGCACGAAAACAGTAGGGGGGCGTGTCATGGTTTATCACGCCCATGTCTTTCAATACAAATGGGTGCGTATTATTTTTCTTGTCTCTTGTATTGCATACAGGATTTGCAGGACAGGATGGTTTTTGGTAACCACCAAAGAAAAATAAGAAAGGCGGCAATTCTAGTGGTTATGGAAGGCGGCAAAAGCATAGTTATAACTATGGTAATACTCTTTTGCCGAAAAGTTTTTAGTAGAAAATAACAGGACACTTAAAACCCAAAGAATCGGATCCCCCGAAAGAAGCCAAAAGAGCGTCATTATGATCTTATAACTTCAAAACCGGCGGACGAGGCGTAAAAGCCCCCCCCCCCCATTTAACTTATCCTACCGGAATTGTCATGGTTTTATTAGGGCCATTCCACCTTTAGGCCGAAAGGAACTTTCCAGACTGCTTTATGGCGCGTAATTACCTTACGCAATTAAACCTCTCTCTATCTTTCTCTTTCTTATACCTCCGGTTTGGCTCTCTCGTGTTTCTTGTATATCCCTACACGTACACAAAACCTGACTATTATGGAATAAATTATCTGATACAGTAACCGTGGGTTGGCTTTTTTGCGAAATTGTACGCTTAAAGCTTGTAAAAATGAACTTCACTGCAGACAAAATAGGACTCAATAACATTCAAATGGCGATAAAAGCGATTTGCTATGCTTATGTAGAGAAAAGTAGCCTTTAGTAGCACCAAAACTGTAAATAAGGACGATTTCGCTATGCTTAAGTATAGGAAAGTAGCCTTTAGTAATACAGTGGAACCCACTTAATTGCATATCGCATAAGCTCATAACCCGTCTAATTTCATATTGAACTTACGGTCCCGTTTTATTCCCATTTAATCCTGTAGAGACAGGGATCGTTTTATTTCATATCGCCTAATCACATAAACCGTTGAAATGCAT
>JAGJRO010000641.1:0-19719 GCA_022832285.1 Lepidurus apus apus
CAATCGGAGATTTCTTCGCCCTTACAGTATAGATCCCTGCTTATCAGATCTAGACCAAGATGAATTTACCCATCATCCGCCGGATAGAGTGCGCGCGAATCTGCCGGGAGATCGACCCTACATAGTAGATCCGGTAGACGAACCAAGAGAAAGCGAGGGTTCTGTAGCCGGGGACCAAGAAGAGGAGTCCTATACCGCGGATCAGGAAACACAAAAGGAGAAGAGAGAGAATCCCTCTGTACGAAGATCCAAGAGAAACAAGAAAGGGGTAGAAAAACTGGAGTATAAAAAGAAGGGAGGATAAGTGAAGGAGTTTGGAATATGTGGAAATATGTTGTAACGATGGAAGAAAGTATATGTATGGTGAATAGGTGTAAATGTGTTATAACGATTGAAGAAGGAAGGGTGGGAGATGGTGTATATATATATATGCATGTATGACCTGACCTGAGATGGAAGGTGCCTAATAACCCGGGCTGGGTATAAATGGTGACCCTTCTTGTAAATACAGGGCAGTGAACACGACACTAATAACCCAACCAATCTTTTGATCCTAGATTCACCTCCTTCTCCCGACCCATTAGAACGCTTTTGGGATTTAGAAACTATAGGGATTTCCGGTAAGTCCCACGAAGACGTTCCCTATGTAGAAAAATATTGGAAAACCTCGATTAATTTTAGAGAAGGGCGATACTCCGTGAAACTACCATGGAAAAGGGAACACCGCACCCTTCCAAACAATTTTGAGCCTGCCCTCCAACGCACCAAGAGTCTTGTTCGACGTTTATCAAGAACTAGCGATACTAAACTTCTGGAAACATATGACTCGATAATAAACGAACAACTGAATAAAGGTACTATTGAAGAAACCTACCTTTCCGTAGATCAGATGGTTCGATCACACTTTCTGCCCCATCGTCCTGTTGTTAAAAGTTCCTCTTCCACACCAGTTCGAATTGTGTACGACTGCTCTTGCCGAGCCTCCCCTGAGCAACCGAGTCTCAACGATTGCCTTGAAGCAGGCCCTCCCTTACAGAAAGACTTGTGTGGAATTCTACTACGTTTTCGTCTTTCAAACTTTGCCGTAATGGCTGACATCGAAAAGGCATTCCACCAAATTGAATTAGACGAATCCGATCGAAATTTCCTCTCCTTCATGTGGCCCAAAGAACTGCACAACCCCAACTCCCCCATGCGCACCTTTCGCTTTCGTGTGGTAATCTTTGGGGCTACCTCTTCCCCGTTTATTTTGAACGCGGTTCTCGATCACCACCTACACAGCAGACCGTGTCAGGAAACACAGGAACTCGTTAATAGTCTGTATGTTGACAACGTCTTAGCCTCTTTCCCTTCTTGTGAAGAAACTCTCTCCTTCTACGAGATTTCTCGCCCAGTCCTCAACGAAGCTTTGATGAACTTAAGAAATTGGATAACTCTGCTTGAACGCTTACCTCTAACGGAAAAATCTGCAAGTACTACCGAACAGAAAGCTCTTGGGTTACTATGGAATCCTCATTTGGATTATTTTAAAATTGCCTCAAGTTTTAATCAAAATCCTACCTGTACTAAACGAAACATTTTGCAGGCTTTCGCAAGTCTCTATGACCCTTTAGAGTTTATTGCTCCCGTAACGATACGTGGAAAAATCCTCCTACAAACCCTTTGGAAAGAGAAACTAGATTGGGATACTCCTCTCCCCTCTAATTTGAAAGCCGTGTGGAACGGACTAACTTCGGATTTGAAACTAGTCCGTGAGTTTACCATCCCTAGAAACCTTGGCGAAACCCGTAACTCAACAGTCTCAATACATGTTTTCGCCGACGCCAGTCCCTCTGCTTACGATGCGGTGGCTTATCTGGTAAACGACAACTCCTCCCTCTTAATGATGTCAAGGAACCGAGTTGCTCCCTTGAAATGTATTTCTCTAGCGCGTTTAGAGCTTTTGGCTTTACTTATCGCCAGTCGTCTATTAACCTATATCATCGGCGAATTAAATTTCCCCACAAAGACCAACGTACGTACCTTTCTTTGGACAGATTCAAAAATTGCCTTGTACTGGGTACTCAATAATCATTTGAAAGGTACCTTCATTTTCAATCGAGTAAACACCATCAACTCTGTTCGATCACAGCATGCCGTTTCTTTACGATATTGCATCTCCCAAGAAAACCCGGCGGATCTGTTAACCAGAGGCGTAGCAGCGTCTAACCTTTTGAAAAACAAGATGTGGAAATTTGGTCCAGACTGGATGATTTCACCTCACGAATGGCCCGCCGAAGAAACTAGCGGGGCTTCCTGTATTGTCGCTTCTACATCTCCTCTCCCTACGGAGCGTTTTGTGCTGCTCGCTACCTTGTCACGATGCAGTTCTTGGGAAAAAGCTATCCGAGTTATAGCTTACGTCTTCCGGTTTCTCACAAACTTACGAAATTCCTTAAACAGAATTATGAAAGTCTCTAACGCTCTTTCTCTCCCCGAACTGTTGTCGTCGGAACGATCCGTAATCCGCGAGATTCAAAATGATTCATATCGAAAGGAGATCGACCAACTAAAAGATGCGAATAGGAAAGGAGTCACTCCTCTTATTTCCCAACTCGACTTATTTCTCGACAACAAAATGATAATCCGCTGCAAAGGACGTCTGTCTAATTCCCCCCTTACTTATGAGACCATATGCCTTATTCTCATTCCCAAAGGTTCGCTCGCTGCTAAACTTTTAATGATGAAGGCACATACGGCCACCTTACATTCCAGTATCAATGCAACGGTCAGTCACCTTCGCAAGTCGTATTGGATACCCGCCGCTCGTCAGCTCGCCAGAATAGTTATTAGTAGCTGTATAACCTGCAAAAAGGTTATGGGAAACCCATACCCTTACCCTCCTCCACCTCCTCTGCCTAAGAATCGCCTCCAGCCTTTCGACGCGTTTCATGTCACCGGAGTCGATTTTGCTGGCCCTATTTTCGTTAAACTTCCCAATAAGGAATCTGGAAAACGATACATATGTCTTTTCACATGCTCAGTCTCCCGTGCCGTTCATCTCGAACTGCTTCCGAGCCTGGACTCTTCTAGTTTCCTTTTAGGATTTCGACGTTTCGTTAGTCGCAGAACCCTGCCCTCTCTTATGCTTTCAGATAACGCACTTACTTTCGAAAGTGTAGTAAAAGACCTGACTTCTCTTGCAGATGACCCTGAGCTTCGTAAATATTTAACCGACTCACGAGTAGAATGGAGGTTTATTCCTAAAAGAGCTCCCTGGTTTGGGGGCATGTGGGAACGCTTAATCGGTTTAACGAAGAATACCTTAAAGAAAGTTTTGGGGCGTCGAAAGTTATTCCCTGAAGAGCTGGAAACTATAATAACTGAAGTAGAATCCATTAGCAATGACCGCCCACTGACATATGTCTCCTCATCATTAAATGACGAATCTGCAATTACTCCTTCCTTACTTCTGTATGGAAAAAGAACTAAATTATTTCCAGCCCTACCCCTTAGTGATCATCATGATGTGACCTTTTCAGATGACCCTGAAAGTTTTTCTCGCCTTACTCGATATCGTCGAGAAACTCTTACTCACGTGTGGAATCGCTTCAGAAACGAATATCTAACCAGCCTTCGAGAGTTTCAACGACATTGTCAGAAACCTTTTCAAAACGTCATAAACATCGGTGACATTGTACATGTTCATTCGGAAGAAAAAATAATTAAGTGAAAGATGGCCAAAGTTTTAGAGTTAAAGCGTAGCCCTGACGGATATATTCGCACCGCAAACATTCAGATGGAAAATGGCGTTACGAATCGCCCTATTTGTAAACTATATCCACTGGAAGTAAACAAAGGGACCTACGATCCAACTTCCTCGAGAGAACAACTGATGCCACAACCATCCGTTTCTTCAACAAGACGTCTGCCTCGTTTAGCAGCTATCAAAGCCCGTGACAAAATACGTTTATGCACAGATGAACGAGGCGAGACTTTGGCCGGGGCAGCAGGATGTCTTGGCGAAAAGGAAGAAGGTTATCCTTGACCTTTGCCTTTGACATTCCTGTTGACTCCTTTTCCCTTCGGTGGTGGCCTTTCCCTTTTTTTCTGAGAAATACTTCGTTTTTCTTACGTTGCCCTATGTCTTGATAAATATGCAAACCTAGATGATGTAGTAGTAGTAGCTTGATTGTGGTAGAGTTAACAAGCAAATACATTGGTGAAGGATTTTGGTAAGCCATCCTGTTGTCTGCTATCCTACAAAACACAACGCAGGACACAAATTCGTGACATAGTCCCTCTACCTGGCAAAAAGAACAAAACAAGAAAGCGTTTGGCGAAATGAATAAAATAATTTATTTTTGTCAAAAATATTTTTTTTAGTGGCAAATTCACCGGGAGTCCTTGCTGTGGTTCAGCAATCGGCACGATTGGGGGTCTTGGTAAAATTGGTCTAAATCTTCCTATATATATATATAAAGAAGAATACAGTAAGCTATATTTAAAAAATAAAATAAAAAAAAGAATACAGTAAGCTATATTTAAAAATAAAATAAAAAAGCGTTTAAAGAAGGAGATGTGTGAAAATTCATGCAGGACAGAAAGAAAGCCTTTTTTATTCGCATGAATAAAATTAGATTAAGATCTTCTATTTAAGATCTTCGATGTATACTCGAAACTTCGTTGACTGTGGGAAGTTTCAATAAACCGGGGAGCTCAGTCGAAAAAATCTCCCCTTGTCGGAATGGCTCAAGTTTGTAGTTCGGATCCGAGCAAGTAGCTAGGATCCAAACGTTATGTACAAACACTTCGCTAAACCTCACTTGACGAAACGCAATTGTATGACGTATGAGCTTCCACTCCGTAATTGCATGGAAGCGAAGACCAACGATACTTTGTTTTGCGCGACTACTCCAGAGGTCAACGGTCAGGTGAATAGACGAGTACATGCTGGCGTCGAGGAGTTTTCTTTGCATGAACTTCTTGGATTCGTCTGCTTTGGCAACGATTAAACGGCCAAGACTCCGTCTTGAAGGCAGTCTATAACGCGTATCAAGCTCCTTCATTAGTGCCTTAAAGGCAGAAGAATCCATGAGACAAAACGGCCGCATATTTTCGCTGACTATGTTTACAAGCAACGAAGTTATTTTGGCTTGCTTTGCCGAATTGTTCTCGTAATACGGAATGTTTGGTTGTAGTTGTACTTCTGATGAGTTCGGCTTGGTGCGAGACCTTTTGCTCTTTTTCCCTTTCTCATATTCAGCGTATACCTCTGGATGACTAAGTTTTTAAATGCCTTACAAAATTGCCAGTAGAACCGCCGCTTTGCGTTATGAATTTGTTACAATTTGTTTGTAGGCACTTAAGAGTCCTACTGTCGACCAACTTTCGCCCTCCAGAACTAGGCTTCGCCTTCGCACTGGAAGCAAACGCGAAAAAATTTTCAAGGTTGGAAGGGATTGCTCATAGACAGTCTCGGACAGCACCGGGCTCGCTTTCGTTCGAAACTTCAAGATTATTCATGTTGGAGGAGCCTCTGAACGATGCCTGAAATTTCGGGGAAATACTCATTACAACATACAACCATGACTAAGCGACATTGTCGTTTTCAATTAAGAGTTCACAGCGTGTTGTATTGAAACCAGTAAAAGGCACTTTTTGCAGGGACTCTTTACAATTAAAAAAACTAGCTAACTACCCTATACTACCATCCCACCAGTAAGAAACTAGTGAATTTTGTAGCCTTGCGCTGGGGTCACGAAACCACTAAAAAGCCATGGATTGGGATGCCGCTGCCGCATATACGGTGGCGTTAGCGTAGGCATTTGACTGGGGTTATTTAGAACTGCTCAGTAAATATTAGACAAACTCACTCAAGATAATCTAAATGTCCTAGAGAGTTATGTGATAATTTCTATGAGAAGGTATATCCGCTTAAGAAAACTGATTATCATTAAATGTGTGCATATAAACTATATCTTGAATAGTTACATATTAAAACGTCATGACTTGTAACGAACTCACCTGAGATTTATTTTCTCGGAAAAGTTCCTAACTTCAATATATAACTTCGATTTATAGAATTTAATGCTGGAAACAAGCCGCAAGCGGACGAAAAAGCGTACAGTACTCCAAGTAAGTATCGCAGGGATAGCCTTTTCAAATTGACCAATGGCAGTGCTTGTCGTCATTCGGACCAATTCTGTCGTGCCCAGACCACAACTACGCTTATGCAGGGCTCTCAATACTATAACCCTTCTAAAATTCCCAGTCAATTAAAAGCAGGTCATTCAATTAAATGGCATTTAGTAGCGAAGCTAATCCCTCTACCTGGTAAAAAGGGCAAAACAAGAAAGCGGTTGGCGAAAGTGAATCAAAAAATTTATTTTTAGTCAGGAGAATGTTTTAGTCAGATTTAATTAGGAGAATCTCTCCGATGTGGAGAGATTGTTTTCGATAGCTGGGGCGCTAGTCCGGGCTCGATGGTCGAAGCTGACTCCTTCAGTAGTTGAAAATTTGATTTTGCTGAGAGAAAAAAATTTTGAAGAGTTGCAATTCTAATCACTCGGTAATTGTTCTGGACAGAGAGTCCAGAATGTATGACATGAGACCTGACATGACTTTGACTAGGCGACCTTGGCGAGTTCATGCCCCAAGGCTTGCAGCAGTTGATTTTATATCCTGCATACGATCGCTGACTTTTAACGTTTGACTGACTCTCAACCTGGGTTGTCTCTCAAGGTTGACAAGAGACGCAATACAGCTGTACTGACGAACAGACGTACAAGTTTTCAACCGAATTGTTTTACTTCCGTTTTATTAAGTTGCTTGTAATAGTGATTCCGCAATAAATTGAACTCTATATGTGCGAACATTGTAGCCGTTTCTATAGTGTAGCGTACAGTAATACTCACGAAATTCCGATCTAAGTGTGTTCCCTCATTGTATGTTCCCTCATGTATGCTTTAATTATAATTATTGAAACCCATGACATTGTCCCGTTCCGTGTTTGTTCCCTTTTTTCTTACGCCTGTTTTAATTTTTTTTTGTTAATCAGCATGTTAAGCTGTATGCCTTCACACACCGTCACTAACTGTTAAGTGCCTTTCTGCCCGGTGTTTCCTGCTACTTAACTCTTGTGTACGATTGTTAAACAAGAAACGAAATAACGAAAACAACTGTATGCCATGAAAAGCTGGCACCATTCAGTACTTTTCATTTTCAATGCACGGTACAGTAAGATATTTCAAGTGAAAACCTTTTAAAACCTTCGTCTGACTGTCCCCTTTTTTCCTTCTTGAGTTCTAACTAAATGTAATTGAAAATGGCTGACCAGCCACGAGCAAAAATCGAATTTAGGTACTTTGGAAATTATCTGTTAAGATTTAAAAAGAAAACGGCATGGAACCAACGACAAGACAGTTACCTAAACTATAAATTTGTTATGTCTTCTCAAATTTTATGTGGCACAAACTAGCCTTTGAAAACCAATCGTAATTGCTCCCCACACTCTCCCTCACGTTTGCTCCCTCGAAGCTTAATCCGGTAAGCTAGAGTTCGCCTTAAGACGATTTGCCGGAATGAAGTCAGGGGAAAAGTCACATCGTGTACTGCACGCAGACATTAAGAATATCCACAACTGTGCCCAAATGCATAGTACTTGAAAAGCAAATATAGGTGTAATGCACAGTTTGAAGATGCGACTTGACATCTACGTGGCATCTTGATGCAACTTGCACCCGCTTCGCAAAACCCTCGGCTAAATCAACCGTCTGAACCAAACCGAACCCTTAGTTCAAGCCATGGACCTAACTAATAAGGACAACGAAGCAAAAGAGTGCGAAAAATGTCAGGATTTTGGTTCAGGGGGGGGGGGGGGTACAGTACTCTAAAAAAACGCAAACAAACTCCGCTACGCTTAACGCCACGGGTGCATAATACGCCGTCCTTTCGCAAAAGGTCTGAAGTAAAGCTCTGCATATAGTAACTAAATTGTTGCTGAAGGCTGCAGAATCTGAAGTTAAGAAATGGCCTCTACTTCTATATTGGACTTGAGTTTCTTCCCCTCCTTGTAAAGCTTGAAAATTATAAGGGATTGAGAAATTTTCTTCCTTCTCAAGGGGTCAAAGTTGAAGAAAACTCTCTCACACTCTACTCGACAGAAGCTAAAAAAGTAACGGTTCTTAGGTCTCGATTCTTCAAAAACGGTTCTCGGATGTTTACGGTTCTTTGAAAACGGTTCTCGGATCTTCCACGGTTCTTTGAAAACGGATCTCGGATCTTTTAAAGTTCTTCCAAACGGATCTCGGATCTTTTCACAAGCCACGGCTCTTGGAAAATGGATCTCGGATCTTTGAAAACAGGTCGCGGATCTTTGACAACGGATCACGGATCTCGGATCTCTCATTCCAGAAAACGGATCGCGGATCTTTTGAAATGGATCACGGATCCCTGTTCAAACCACGGATCTCGGATCGCGATCCGAATTTGCGATCCGTGATCCGTTTGAACTTCTGTCGCAATCCGTTATGGATCAAAAGATCCATTTTTGCGATCCGGATCTTATCCGGATCGATTTTGGATCTGATCCGCCCATGTATTGTCTCGAGTCGTGGTATGTAGCGGTAGAGAGTAGAAGTAGAGTCGAGGCGGGGTATTTGATTGTTGGAGTTTACGAGTGATTTAGAGTGGTTTCTTTGACAATACAGTGGAATTAAACGAACCCAGATCATTTCCAGGGGTGTTTCCTTTCGTAATTTACTAATTATCTAAATTACGACTTTCCTCTCACATTATATATAACTAATTATATTATTTAATTATATTATATATTCGACTTGAGGCTTCCTAGCCTTGCCTAACTGATAGATAATATTAAAATTGTCGTTTTTTCATAACATAGACACCATTTTCTGTTCAAATAACACAGTCAGGATAAAATTGAGACTAGCCATGGCGACTGGCGAGTAAAAATCTCTACCGCATCTCATATCTTTCTATTTCCTAAACTGCATGACAACAAGTGACCCTAACTTCTGGTGCGAGTCTTTACAGACTGTTTTTGCGTGAAAAATGTAAGATCTGCACAGAAGCACCGTCTTCAGATGGGAAATACCAAAGCTGGGGAAAACGCTGTAGCCAACTAACCTGAAACCTTAATTTTCTTGCCCCTGTGACACCGAGAGTGTGAGTTTTCACTGAGTTTTCATTGAGTCTTGACACTTGAGTTTTCTTGTCCCTGTGACGTTTGAAATATCGGGCGTCTAAGGAGACCCCAAACCCGTAAGTGCATGCTGGATAGTCACCCCTTCGGTAGCGGCTACAAAGTCTAGCCATTGAATACTGGCTTGACTAAAATTGCTCCGGGCTACATAGCCTTGAATAGGGACCATGCCGATGGAGTAGGGGGTAATACAACGATCACGATAAATAGACAACGCAGACCGAGGCAAAAGTGACATATTGGAACGGATCGCAACGCGTAGTTTCCAAAAAGAGTTGTCGCAAGGCCATGCAGGACCGCCGCAAGATGTCCACATCCGAATGGCAATAGGCTTCCATTTCATCTCGAAAATGAAAGACGTACCCGTGCTCAGTTTGCTCCCGATGCCACGCCAGAAACGCCTCGCGGGATCCAGCCCCATAAAATCAGCGCCGTAGAAATGGACGGCCGGCAGGCCCGTATCCAGGGGGGGGGTTAGGGGTTTTACCCCCCCCCNCCCCCCCCCGAAAATTTTTTTCTCGTAAAAAATCCTTGTAAATTTTTTTAGCTTACGGGATGTAAGACAACACATGGTCAAATTGGCCAGGACTATAGATAGAAAGCTAAATTCCTTGAATAGGGGAATATCTCGACTTTTTCAAGGGGAAAACTGTAGCATCTCTGCCCTCCCTATGGAGAGGGAGAGGTGCTAAGTTTTTTCCAGTTGCTCCGGATAATTAGCTTTCCGGTAGGACCGACTTGAGACTTGATCTTTCAAACTATGCGACCTCGATGAGTTGATGCGTTCCAGGCTTGTGACAGTCAATTACGTTTTTATACGTTTTCTGACTCCGAACGTTTGCTGACCCTCAACGTTGCATAGAAAGAAAAAGATCTCGACCAAACCTCGATCAAACTTGAACTTAGTTGTTTTACCTTTCGTTTTGATTAAGTTTAACTAAAAGTTTGTGGTGATTACGAAGCCCCAGTGTAACATTACGTCGTTTTCCGCGCCTCATCGAGCCCAAGAGAAGACGTAAATGGTAAAGACTCGGGATCTTCATCTGCCAGTCAGATTTCCGCTTCAGGTTCCCAGGTTCAGTCGCTCCTCAACTAGAATAACTAGCGGGTACTTATTCTATGCCTTTAGACAATCCCAGTCTAATGAAGTGGTTACTTCTAATGAAGTGGTTACTTCTAATGAAGTGGTTAGCGAGAATTCTGTTGTACCATGCTCAGTCCGCAGGAGTTTCTTCTAAGTTTTTTTACAACGAAAAAGGCAGGTTTTTAAACCAATCTTCTGAGACAGACTCGACGACAAAGCTTCAGCTACTACTTAGGTCTCCTTAGACGCCCGATATTTCAAACGTGCCACAGGGACAAGAAAACTCAAGTGTCAAAACTCAGTGAAAACTCACACTCTCGGTGTCACAGGGACAAGAAAATTAAGGTTTCATGTTAGTTGGCTACAGCGTTTTCCCCAGCTTTGGTATTCCCCGTCTGAAGACTGTGCTTTTATGCAGATTTTGCATTTTTTCACGCAGAAACAGCCTGTAAAGACTCGCACCAGAAGTTAGGGTCACTTGTCATGCCGTTTAGGAAATGGAAAGATATGAGATGCGGTAGAGATTTTTACTCGACAGTCACCATGGCCAGTCTCAATTTCATCTTGACTGTGTTTTTCGAACAGAAAATTTTGTTTCTGTTATGAAAAAGCGACAATTTTTATATTGTCAATCAGTAAGGCACGGCTAGGAAGGCTCAAGTCGAATATATAATATAATTAAATAATATAATTAGTTATGTATAATTGATATAGTATAATAGAAAATATAATTTATAATTAATCTATTAATATGTTGGTTAGATAAAATTAATGCATATCCAAATAATGTACTACCCCCCCCCCCGAACCAAAATCCTGGATACGGCCCTGACGGCCGGTAATGGGCCTTCGTACTTGATCGATTCTCGTATTGAAGTAATGAGGGAAATAACCTTTTCTGAGCTCTGGAAGGCTAAAATTTTTCGGAAAACAAGCTAATGGCATGGCGACGAAACTAAAACTGCCAATACTACGCAGTTCTAGGGCTGGGACCTTCATATACATGATTTTCGTACCAACGAAAATAACCTCCGGCTCCAGGCCATGTCTCAAGAGGTAGTCCAGCAGGAGCGTCCCATCGTAGCCTTTCACGTTGTGAGCGCATGACTATATTGGTACCACATGGCGCTAGTGTTCCCTCAAAAATGCAAGGGGGAAAAATAATGGTCAGGAAATTCGGAAGCGGCCCTTCAGGCGATCCGGCTTTCCGCTGTATGCGACACTGTTCCCTCCAAAGTGCAACGATAAATGGTCTTCAGGGAGGGAGGTACTGAGTTGCACTTTGGAGGAGAAGTGATATCTCCGCGTAGGCGCGTGATGATGCTGTTCCCGTGGTTGATCGAAGAAATAGTGATGGATGTATATGATGTTATTTGTTTAGTTTTTCGTAATGAAAGTATCGTATCGTTTACTCTGTAGTATATGAAATGTATATGTGAAGTTTAAATTTGAGAGAAATAAAGAAGTAAGTAATGAACTTATGCATTACTTAAAAAGTAAGACCCAAATAGTATTAAAGGATATATACATGATGTATGAATTATTTCTGTAATTATACGTTGAGGATATACCAACACTAAGGTTAACCAAGGTTAATTAAGATAAGAGGCAAACAAAAGAGTCGAGTCGAGTCGAGTAGAGCAGGTGGTCGTGTTTTTCTACACTCGCCATACCTAAAGTTGTTTAATATGTTATACCTTGATATTGTTTACTTGCGTTATATGTTCATCAACTTAGTACATGAACTGTTCCTATTTTCTGGCATACGTTGGATTTTTCATAGTATTGTTATCAACTGTTTGTGCATTCGTTGACACAGTAGAGAGTGAAGATGCATTGTGCTAATTGTAAAGGCACCACAAAACAAACTGATTCCCTAACCTGCAAGTCCTGCAATAGTGTTTCTCACCTCAAATGTCTCAAAGTTACTGCCGCTGATGCGAAGATTATTGGCCAGAACTGGAAATGTAAAGCTTGCTCTCTTTCATCCCAGCCTATTGCTAAGTGTTCTTAAAACGATTCAACTCCAACAGAAACAGTGCGGATCAATGCACAATATGATCGCACGATGGAGATTTGCAGTTATTGTCATCTGGAATCTAATGAAGATACATCTCTCAAATGTTTTTCTGTGGAGAATTTGAGCACGCGTTGTGTAGGGGTATCCACGGAGATCTACTTTTAGCGCTCAAATCCCATGACTCTAGTTCAGTTTTCGTGAAGTACGAATGTTCGAGCTGTGCCAAACGAAACGTATCGTACTTACAACTGAAGCTTCGAGAAGCGCTACAAACTGGAGAAAGAACAAAAAATACCCCCACATTTCCAATTGCCCCAGCACAACTTTTGCAAAAATCCCAATTAAACCAGTCAAACTGTGTCGCAACAGTGTATGCACTTCTAAAGGCTGAGCATGAGAAGGAGCTTAGGGAAGAGAAAAGGAACAACCTCGTTATTTTTGGCATCCCAGAAAGTGGTAACAAAAAATCCGACAGGGATTTCATCACCAAGCTTACGGAAGATAAAAATCTTGACGCGCACCTTACGAATGAGGACATCTCTGAGACCCTACGGATTGGTAGACCAAGAACTGATGGCAAACCTCGGCCCCTAATCGTTAAGCTGCGTAAAGACTCTCCAGTATCCTGCGAAAAACGTAATAAAATCTTAAGATCAGCCCGAAAGCTCAGAAATGCCCATGATGACGCAACCCGAAAGCAAGTGTTCATAAATCCGGATCTGACACCCATTCAGAGAGCACTGCAGCTCCAAGCGCGACGACAAAATTGACATAACCTTAACCAGGTAATCCCACGGAATAATGACCTGAGTATGAAATGCATGTTTTTCAACGCTGATTATCTATTGAATAAAATTGAAGAACTTAGACTCCTTGTGCAACTTGAAAAGCCGGATGTTATAGCCATCGTGGAAGCCAAACCCCAAAATTGTAGATTTAAACCAACAACTGCTGAAGTTTCAATCACGGGATACATTACGCATGATGTTAATTTAGATAATAACATTGGACGTGGTATTGTATGCCTTTGTAAGCAAAATCTAACGGTGCACCCCCTTCCCTTGAGACAAAATGCCCCTCAGGAAATGTTTTGGATGCGCATTAAACCAACGATGGGAAGAAGTACTCTTCTAGGTGTATGTTACCGAAGTCCCAATAGCTCAACAGAAAATGACATTGCTATATCTGTGAAGAAATAGAGGAGATGGCAAGTTATCCAAACCATAATATTGTCATAGTGGGAGATTTCAATTTACCAAAAGTTAACTGGGAAAATCGCTATGGAAATTTACCTCAAAGTAGCCCAGTAGGGATGTTCTTAAAATGCTTCAATAACAACTTTCTTGAACAGCTTATTAAAGAACCTACTCGAATGCGTGGATCTAACCAACCTAGTCAACTGGATTTATTACTTGTAAACGACCCGGGAAATAGTGAGCGATATCAAAGTGCAGGCTCCAGTGGGCAAATCCGATCATGCTGTAATTGTCTTTAACATGCAGACAAATCAGTACAAATACAAGACAGTAAATAGGCCAAATTACTACAAAGGTGATTACGACGAAATTCGAAGTACCCTCTCGAAAGTTAACTGGGAGCGTGAGTTCCAAGGACAGGACAACATTGATGATTTATACGGAAAATTTCAGTCCATAGTGCAATTGGCGGAGCACAACCACATCCCACTTAAACACCCAAGCACAAGAGCTGCACTAACTTCAAAAACCATAAAACTAACAACCGAAAAGAAACAAACATGGAATGAATACAAGACAAATAGGGACAACGCTACATTTAAAGAAAACTTTCGTCGTCTTCGCAACAAAGTTCGAAAAGCTACCAGATTTGAAGCAAAGCATAGAGAAGAGCTATTGGCAAAAAGTGTAAAAGATAACCCAAAAAATTTTTGGAAATATTTGAACTCCAAAAGGAAGAATCATTCCGCTATCCCACCACTTACAGATGACACCGTACCACAGTCCCCATTAGCTGAACTACTACTTAAGGCTGACATGCTAAACCGTCATTTCTCTACTGTTTTTACGAGGGAACCAGATATAAATGAGGACTCGCAAATTCAGAAAATCAGAAAATCTTCAATCCAGTTTAACAATTTTGGTGGGTGGCTAGAGCCCAGGCCATAAAACCTTAGCTTTTGGATTAGCCTGTGGTGGGGTACTGTACTGTAGTTGTACTGGATTGAAGATCAGAAAATCTTCAATCCAGTTTAACAATTTTGGTGAGTGGCTAGAGCCCAGGCCAAAATTGGCCACCCACCAAAATTGTTAAACTGGATTGAAGATTTTCTGATGAACAGAACGCAAAAAGTCTCAGTGGAAGGGGTACTCAGTGATCTACAGATTGACGTATTAAGCGCGGTGTCCCCCAGGGATCGGTTTTAGGCCCAGTATTGTTTAATCTTTACATAAATGATCTTACGGACGAACTTGAATCCACGGTCCTTCTCTATGCTGACGATACGAAATTATGTAGAGTAATAGCTAACCAAGAAGATTCAGAAAGGCTTCAAACTGATATCGAACGGATAGAGTTCTGGATGGATAAGTGGCTAATGGATCTTAATACCCGCAAATGTCACCATATGGTAATAGGTAATAAAATCGTCCCTACACTTTACACTTTGAATGGTGAAGCTATATCCAAAACTGAATCAGAACGAGATCTTGGAATCATCGTCGACTCAAAACTGCATTTTCCCCACCATTATGCGTCCATTACAGAGAAGGCTACGAAAGTTGCCGGTTTGATCCGAAGAAACTTTAGATGTACGAATGTAAAAATGCTGGCCACGCTCTACAAATCCCTAGTGAGACCAATACTAGAATATGGGCATTGTTCAACGCGTCCCTTTCACAATAGAAATTTAGATGCGATGGAGAAAGAACAAAGAAGAATTTCCAAGTTCCCCGAACGACTTCGTTCACTACCATATAATGAACCATTAAAGCTATTAGTACTACCTACTCTAGCGTACAGATTTCTACGGGGAGATTTGATCGAAACTTTTAAAATTGTGTAATGGCTACTATGACAACATCCCAGCAAACAAAGTCCTGTGTTTTAACCAGAACCACTGCCGCGGTCACACCTTAAAACTAAAATCCGATCGCTTTTACAAGGATATCGGCAGATGGATTTTTCAAAATCGTATCGTTGAGGAATGTAATGCTTTACCAGAAAAAATTATTAAGTCCTCATCAATCCAAACCTTTAAGAACAATCTTGATGACTACGGCTCCAAAATTTTTTATCCTAAAGAATTTAGAACAGATATTTGTATGTAAAATTGAAGAGGCCTTGAGCCTTATTTAAATGCAATAAATAATAATAATAATAAATTAGACCTTTACTCACCCCAGATGTATATTTTTTCTTTTCAATGGTTAACGAATTGTAGCAGAAGGGAATCATATTCCCAGCAGGTTCCTTGCAAGACAACGGAACGGAAGGAACGGCGTAATAAAGCCGTTCCGTTCATTTAACAGGAAATGCCGTTCCGTTCTCGTTCTCGTTCATTCACGAAAGTGCCGTTTTGTTCCGTTCCGTTCAAATGAACGGAACGATTTTGGATACGTTCCGAAACACTGAAAGCAACCTTGCACTGCAGAGAGAAGCCAGCGTCCCAGGGTTGCCAGATGGCTTTTTTCCAAACCAGAAATTGAAAAACGGTTTGTTTTGAAAGGCTTTGGTTTACGAAAATTTGGTTTGGTTTTTTGGTTTGTTTATGGTTTGTATGGAGAAATCATCGCACATTCATTATAGTTTGCAAAGTAATCTCTCTAAATTAGTCTAATTTTCGATAAATTAGCTTTTGGCTCCTGAATTTTTTTTTTTTTTTTTGCTTTCGTGTTCTGTATTTCGCGCTTCGTAAGGTTTCCGGAAGGTGATTGGATACGGCTATAATCCTGATACGCTTCCTTTAGCTCCTGTGTTTAGTCCACGTGTGTACAATTTATGTGATGCACGTGACGAATTGCTCAATCCTGCAGTGCTGTGGATACTATATTATCCACAACAGTAGATACTACGGTATCCACAACACTGCGTGAGATAGACGCCGTAGGAGACTCAATCCCACAGTGCTGTGGATACTATCCACAGCGCTGCGGCTACTAACGTGTAAAGACCGCAGGTGTGGATAGTGCCACTAACGTATAAAGACCGCAGGTGTGGATAGTGCCACTAACGTATAAAGACCGCAGGTGTGGATAGGTATCCACAACGCTGTGGGAATTAGTAAACAGAAAATTCTGACACGCAGTTCGTGGATATCTTTCTTCATCCAGAAACGCAAAATGTCATTCGTCCCCCCCCCCTTTTTAACGTATTTCCCGACGTAGGCTTTCGCCTATTGTCGGTATCAAAAAAATTGCTCATACATTGAAATTTGTCACTTATAAAAAAAGGTATTCATGAGGACAGAAGGAGGATAAAGGGGGGAAGGGGGGGAAAGTTTTTTTTGTTACAATGTTGCGGATGCTGATTTTACAAACATTGCCAGGGTTGTATATAGTTCGGGGTTTGTCAGCAAGGTTACTGCGTTAAAGTGTAGCTTTAAGGAACTCAACTTTCGGAGTAGAATTGCTCTTTCTTTATTCAGCCTTCGGCAGTTGAAGAGAAGATGTGAGGTCTTGTCTTGAACGATCTTGACAGGGGAACACGTCTGAATCGCATTTCCCAATCCGCTTGAGGAAGGTCTTAGTCGGGAAATGTGTGGTCCTCACTTGAATAATTGTAGAGATTATGCTTCTGGGCAAATTCGCGTGTACAATACCACGCAAAGAAGGCGCAGCATGTAAATCTTTAAGAGGACTGTCGACTGAGTCCCACCTGCTCCTTCACATCCCAACAATCGCATTTTCGATTTCGGATCGGGCGTCGTTCAGGGTTCGTGGCGTGGTTAGCCAGATATCCGTTACCAATCTTCTTGTTCTTTCCTCGCACGATGCACATGTTTCATGTTTCGGGGATTCGGCACTGATCGGCCAGTTCTGCCACTTCCTATTTGCATAGCTTCGTAGCAGAATGGACTTTAATTTGAGGTCAAAGGGTAGAAGACCGGTTTCGATTTCTAACGCTGCAGAATGAGTGGAGGGAAGTGCACCGGTAACTAACAGTAGTCCCTTTCGGTATACTTGAGCCAGTGGACGGAGCCTTGTTTTCGAGTCGTTGCACCACGCAGGGAATCCATAGCTTATCTTGGAAACAATGATTGCTTGAAACAGGGTGCGAACCTGTGAGCAGGTGACGGATTTAGACATCTTGGTAAGCTGCTGTAATCTTTGAAGGATGTGACCGGATTGTGCGGCTAACGAGGCGATGTTTCTTTGCCATGTTAACTTGTGGTCGTAGATCAGGCCGAGGTATCTCACCTCCTCCTTTGGTTGGATAATAGTCGTACCCCATGTGAGTGGCGCGGATTCGCTCTCTCTTCTTCTGGAGAAATGGATAAGTTCGGTCTTCTCCTTGGAGAATTCCAGACTCAGATTTTTCGCCCACTTCTCAAGTTTACACAGGTTATTGGCGAGGAGCTTAGTGTTCCCTTCGCTGGATGAGCCTGACGTGTCGAAGAGCAGATCGTCGGCAAAGGCTTGGACTCCAATTCTCTTGCGGTTAATCACACTTAGTGATCTGTTTACATACGCCAGGAATAGGACCGGGGATAGCGGGGAGCCTTGAGGTACTCCTTTCGTGATTGCGTAGATTTGGCTACTTTCCTCTCCATGAATGACGGATGCTCTACGATTGTGAAGAAAGCTCCGTGTCCATTCGACAATCTTGGGTGGTACTTGCAATTTCCACAGTTCAGTTTCGAGTTTCTTATGAACGACATTATCGAACGCTCCTTTTATATCTAACAGGAGAGCCGCGTGTACATTGCCTCTATCGAAGCTGTCCAGTACAGAGTTGCTGAGCTGTGTGAGGGCATCGGTTGTGCTTCTACCCGGTCTAAAACCCCATTGTTCATCTGAGAGCTTGTTAGCCTCTTCTAGGTAAGACTGTAGTCTTAACGAAACAGCTTTCTCAAGGATTTTGCCGAGGATGGGTAACAGGGCGATTGGCCGAAAGTTTTTAATGGAGCCATAGTCTTTCTTCCCCGGTTTAGGAAATGGGAGCACTTTCGCCAACTTCCACGTGGAGGGGTAATGGCTCAGGAAGAAGGAAGCATTGTACACTTTAACCACTGTTGGAGCAATGGTCATCCAAGTTTGTTTCAGTACGATTGCTTGAATATCGTCGTATCCCGCAGCTTTGTCCTTCGGTAGGCTGTCCAAAATGTGAGTGATTTCTTGAACCGTAAATTCAGAGGAGTATTTGCATCGGCTCGGTCTTGCACAATAGGGCTTAGATCGGAATTGAAAGCCACACGTGTTCGGTACATCAGCGACTGTAACTCCGCCAATTAAGTTTTCGGCTATGTAATTGAGACGAGATACTGAGACTTCGAAGGGCAAACCGTCGTCATTCTTAAGTTGCTCCAACTTGTCGTCCCCCTTTATCTTCATTGGTTAACATAGCGGCTGTTGATTGGGATTGAATGACAGCAATTAGGAAACATAAAAATATGTATGTGAAGTTAAAGTATATATGTCAATTTTCATCGTTTTCGTCGAAAGTCTGTTTACGTCCAAACATGTGCCCTGTGTCTTAAGGTAGGCGACAAACCAGACACCACAGATAATTACCAAAAAATTGCAAAATGGTTGCAATGCCAACGGTGCCGGTCGTGGTACCATGCCTGTCGTCGTACCATCAGAATTGCCTTGGTAATTTCCTGATTGACGAAAAAGAATCCTTCAAATGTGAAATCTGTAGCGACGATGAAAGCGATTTAAGCGATTAATGCTTTTTTTATTTCGAAACTCAACATAGGCTCACGCCTATTGTTGGTTACACTAGTTATCATTTACCTAATTTGGGTGCCAATTGACCGAGTATTTCGGGATCACAGCCATGAAATAACAATAACTTAACAATGACAAACTGGAGAAAGAGAGGGAGGTATAGGCATGAGGGAGACAAAAGGGGGAGGGGGGGTACTATACCTGCCAAAAAAACGAGTATAGGGAAACCACAGTGGGCTAATCCTTACCCGTGGGATTAATTAAAATTTGCTCGTTCGAACCCGCTCCTCTCTAAAACCGAACCAAAACTAAGGAAAGTAGAATCCTAGTTTCCCCTAGGTGGGGTTATTTTTGTGAAAGGTAATATTACTAGTCTACATCATACTTGCATGTCAGTTTCTAATAAACATGGCTCCTCATCTGACATCAGACAAAAAGGGAGAAATTACTGGAATGAGAAATAGTGGTATTTCGATAAAACAAATAGCGTTGAGGTTAAATGTAAGCAAAGCAACAGTGCAAAGGTGGGTTAATCGGAAAGAAA
>JAGJRO010000625.1:0-19192 GCA_022832285.1 Lepidurus apus apus
CTGGAAGAGGTGATCGTGGAAGTACCCAAAACTGTTCCGTGTCCTGTTCGGCCTTCGCCTCCATTACCAGCCGAGCCTTCCTCTCCAGTGGGTACAAACATTAATGCTCCTTTATGTCCACAGGTCCCACCTCAGATAGATGATTCGTCTTCCGTTGGAGCTTACCCGGCGTTAAATCCGCCATCGCCGCCGACTTTGCCTGTGTCGCCTGTTCCCCGTCCCAGCCCGCCTAAACATCCTGTGGAGCTCCGGCGTTCGGAACGGTTGAAGAAATGTAGCAAGAAGCCAGATTTTGTTTATGAGTCTTTTTGAATTTGTATTTCATTAAAACGGGAAACTTCGAGTTTTGTTAATTACGTGGGAGGAAATTGTTATGTTTTGTTGTTGTAATGCTGAGATAGAGGGCTTTTTAAACGGGATAGTTTTAGATCCCTCCCAAATACAACAGTTCAGCCTCGGCTTCCAATTAGCTCTTATCCCTGCTTTTCCTCCGCTTTAAAACAGCTTCGTTCACCTTGCTTCCTTGCACTTAACCGACAGTTTCGTTCATAACAAATACCAATTACTAATACTAATACCAACAACAACCACCTAATACCTATTGTCAACCATCGATACCCACCAATAGCAACATCAACAACAACACCAGTACCAACACCAATACCAATTACAATTGCCTATTGCTAATTATCGCTACCCACCAATAGCATCTACCAAATCAGCAAGTTGACGAGGACGGGGAGACTTTGGAAATGGTAGTTCGCGTTTCTTGAACTCGACATCGATATTCCCGATTATTTTTGTGGGAAGCGATGTAAAAACGCGCGTGGACGAGATGACAATAAAAACAGGGATCGCGACAAAATTGGCGACAATAGGAAATTCGAACAACGCGATTGTTCAAACCCGACATCGATGTTCCTTTCGGGAACGACGGACCAAGGGACTTATAGGGCAACACTTTCCAATAGGGGGAACGTTGTGAAAACGCGCGTGGACGAGATGACAATAAAAACAAGGATCGCGACCGTGATCACAATAAGGTAGCGATCAACAACGGGAGCAAGGGGACTTGGAACAGAATTGGGTTTCTGGTAGGCATGAAACAGGGTCTGAGCTTCCGGCCTATTCGAACTAACCAAGAACACAAACAGTATTATTACTGTTACCATTTGACTACTAATACAATTTTACTTGATACAATTGCTCATACTGATAAGTTGGATAGCTCCGCTATCCTTACCATGCCCGGCTCGAGAAAGATTCCAGTGTTATTAACAGACCAGTTGGGTGAAATTCTTTCACATCTATCAGCTATTACCAATACAATTACACATATAATTACCGATTTACCAATAGTTACACTAGGCCTGGAATTCATCTTGGCCATCAATGAGGTCGGGGAAGATCAACCGTGTACCAATGGATTTTTGGATGGAACACCAAAAATCTTCAACCAAATTACTATTTCCCTTTAGGAAACTTCGACTCAATACAATCGAACAATGGATATGAAAAAAGGGAGGATTATTTTATATGCTAAAGGGAATTATATTCTTTCGAATGCGGAAAATAAAATAATAAAAATTAAGCGGGAGCTATTGTTGTAACCATATAGAACGATTGAATCAGTTGATTGAAGTCGGACGCTTAACTATAATTATGAAAATGGGTGACCATATAGGCCATGTAGCACCATGATCCATTACTCTCTGTCTACGTACAGATAGGAAATATCATTTTGATTGGAGATATTTAGAGATATTAGCTCTTTTCGGTTTTTTGGGCTTTTATGGAACAGGGTCTGAGCTCCTGGCTTATTCAAACTGACCAAGAACACAATCGCCAAACATGGCTGGGCAATAATACGACAACAGCATATGACGCTGTGTCATAGACCATTTAGTTTACATACATACACATAGACTATTTAGTGACATGATTCCCCACTGGAAAGACCAGTTATGTGTTCCAGAATAACTGCGGGAACAAAACCAAAAGGAAAAGGAATCTCTTCCCAACGCGAAAGAACTGAGCACAGTACGCGGACTGGGCCAAGTTTTCATTAAGTTGAAAGGACGCATAGTCAATTTCAAGAACAAGGGAGAACAACAAAAAGAAAAGGAATACGATAACAAAAAAAAGAATCACCTTCCAATGAACTTGACCGGAGTTAACGGGGGTTCGTTAACGGGGTACCAGTTACCAATACCGATTACCGTTTACCAATTAATTAGATAGCTCCGCTATCTTTACCATGCGTCAACGGCTATCTTTCTTAAGTAAATGGGGATACTCATTGTTCACTTGCTCGTAGTAGATATCCCCGTTTACGGCAAGAATCTCTCAGAACTGGTCAGATGAAAAATTCTTGGTAGTTGACGGCTATTACCAATATTTTTACCCATACAATTTACCTACGCAATTACCAACATTAATTTTACTATACTGCTTACACAATACCGCTCAATACCATTACATCAGGCCTGGGACTACCAATACCACTCAATATCAATATCTTAGGACTGGAACTTGAATAGCTGGGTCAACTTCTGAGTTGTAAGCAAAACAAATTAGGGAAATCTTTATGCAACTCTAAGTTTTAAACCCTGGTGCTATACCAATTACGAAGGTTTAAAAACTTTCTACCCAATTTGTAAGCACGAGTTGATAATGACGGCAATCGAATCAATAAAAAAAAGAAATTATTTTATGTGTTAAGGGGGAATGCAGAAAATAAAATAATAAAAATTGAGCGGGGAACAAGTCGGGAGATTGGGGCTAGTTGGTCTGGGTGGGCGTTTAACGCGTTGTCGTCTGTAAAGAAAAGGGGAGTATCTTGAAATTGTGGACTTATGGTAAAGAAAGCGAGTGGTCACAACCACAATCTAGTGGGAGGGCAAAAAACTTCACTTAAGAAAAGGGGAATAAAATAATGGAGAAAATAGAACAATAGAGTTTAAGTGGTATCGTTTATCGACAGGAAAGGGGTTTAAATTTTGGTCTGACCCTATGTGGGGCAATTTTTAGTAGATTTTCACGATATTTTGCAGGATTTGTTGGAAAAATATTTTTGTTTGTGGAACCATAAACACTACTGCAACTGGAAAATTTTATTGGTGTGCAAAAGGCTACGTTAGCGCTCTTTGCCTCGTTTGTCTCCGCCCAGGAAATTATCGAAAGTCGAGACGGTGTAGGCAAAAGGGGACTTAAGAAACGAAACGCTGAAAGAAACACTTCGACGAAAGAAGCGCTTACGAAATTGGGTAGACAACATCAAGATTTGACTACGGAAATAGATAAGTAATAGACTGTAGAAAATTAAACACAAGCAGGGGTTCCGTCGATTCCCACAACTATTGTGCTTCGTAAGGAGTATTATCGAATCGATAACGGAAGTATTGGAGCAAGTTGTGGAGGGAGGTTTCAAAAGGAATAAAAGTTTGTGTGGGATACCTCGGGGTTTTCAGGATTTATTTTGAAACTCAAAAATGGCGCTGCCAGGGGCAGTTGGAAGACAGGTGTCCCCTGGTTAAACACTTTCGACAGGGGAGATGGCTCCTGGATGGTCTTTGCCATGCTGTGGGGTGGCGTGGTACGTCGACCAATCGGGCCCGGACGTCTTCCAGGAGCTTCTCCAACTCCCTTACCCTGTCATCCAAATGACGGATTTGGACCTTACAGGCAGCAGGTCGCTTAATTTTGGATCGCCGTATAAGCGCAATTCGAGCTCCGAGATTGCGGGAGGTTGTACTCTGGGAGGGGGTTGTGGCAAAGGGTCACGGCGTTTCACACACGACATACAAACACAAGTCGGACCCTGGTGGTTGGTGAGGTCCATTTTGACAGAAATTGGTCTTAACTGAACTTGGTCTTGAAAAGTTTGGGAGTGATCTGAATCTGTTTTAGAATTTCCCGATAACTTAGCCCTTTTATACTCCTTCGCGCTTAGTTGAAATTTTCCTAGAGACCCGGTAAGACCTGTCTTTGGTCTTGTTGTTACACGACCTGAGATTTGTCTCGGTGGAATCTGAGTAAGAAGGCCTGGTTTTTAGGAAGAAAGTTGTAAGAAGGAAAAAAATAAGAAACAAAAATAAAGGGGTAATCAGGGCGTAAGGCGTCTTGGGTCGTAGAGTCATCCCAACATCATCTCTTAACAATTTGAATTGTTTCCTTTTTACTATAACTAATCGACTGACATAGATGTACTAACAACCAATATACTTGGTTACCTATACTACAACGAATTAACATACATTTTTAACAACCAGCTCAACCAAAACCACTTTCCAACTAATCCGGGGAGGACGAAATGGTGTGTCCTTTGCATCTCCAGAAATTAAGGTCCTGCGCTTATGAAAACTAGTCTTTCCAAGAACGTCATATCCATATTTACAAGATCATATCTATCCATCCTTACAAGAATGTCAACAGCAAGATCTCAGTATTGTTGCGGACTGCTTTTTTTTTAAACGCTGTATTTCTTTTATTGTCCCAAGCCGGACTGCCTTCTCTCTACATTTGCTGGCCTTTTTACACATTGGCGATCTTTCATTAACACTACACTCCCTTCAACGTTGGTCCTCTGACCTCGACCCTTCCTAGGAATCTCCCACTAATAATATCTAACTACCCTGACCTTACATTTTCAGTCCCTTTATCCTTGACCCGCTACACTCGGCCCTTCCTGACAAAAAGTCGCTCCCCCGAGCGACCGGGCCATTCCCAGCTTTCCCACGCCCCCGTATTCCACAAGAGGCCACGCCGCTTTTTGCTCGCCTCCACACGACCCCACGTCGCTCCCACACGACTCCACGTCGTTCCCACACGACTCCACGTCGCTCCCACATGACTCTACGGCTCCACGTCCCTCGCTCCATGACACCACGACTCCACGTTGCTCCCACACGACTTCACGACTCCACGCCGCTCGCTCTACGTCGCCACGACTCCACGTCGCTCCCACATGACTCCACGGCTCCACGTCCCTCGTTCCATGACTCCACGACTCCACGTTGCTCCCACACGACTTAACGACTCCACACCGCTCGCTCTACGTCGCCACGACTCCACGTCGCTCCCATGTTGCTCGCTCCATGTCGCTCCCATGTTGCTCGCTCCACGTCGCTCCCACAGACAGGTGTGGGACGGGATGACAACGAGCCTCGCGCTCATGCCGACCCCATCCCACTTCTGACACCAAATGTTGCGGACTGCTTTTTTTTTAAACGCTGTATTTCTTTTATTGTCCCAAGCCGGACTGGCTTCTCTCTACATTTGC
Source organism: Lepidurus apus apus (assembly GCA_022832285.1). Taxonomy (NCBI): domain Eukaryota; kingdom Metazoa; phylum Arthropoda; class Branchiopoda; order Notostraca; family Triopsidae; genus Lepidurus; species Lepidurus apus. The sequence continues at coordinate 5,282 of JAGJRO010000625.1, forward strand.
TGGCCTTTTTATACATTGGCGATCTTTCATTAACACTACACTCCCTTCAACGTTGGTCCTCTGACCTCGACCCTTCCTAGGAATCTCCCACTAATAATATCTAACTACCCTGACCTTACATTTTCAGTCCCTTTATCCTTGACCCGCGACAGTATGAAATAAGATCTCACAAGATCACAGCAACTAGAAAAATAAGGAAGCCTATACTGTAACTCGTAACACGACAACATCTGCCAGATTCTAAGTAGTAAATTAAATAAACTCTGATAGAATCGACTTTTTGCGTATAAGGAATATGAAACATCTGTCCCAGTCTATTTCAATGATATTTCAACATTGCTGGTCTTTACCATGCCTCAACAGCTATCTTTCTTAACAGTTCTAGCGAACTATCGGGACGGGTGGCGAAAACAACTTCGCGTTCAAGGGATGTGTGAGGGCTAGATCGTTCAAAGATCGTTTTTGTCAATGACGTGACAAAAATTATTCGGATGTGAGTGAGAGCGAGAGAGCAAAATTGGTGTTGATAACTGATAATGTACGCCTTGGGAGGAATTCTAATACCAAGAATTATAACAACACCAACAGAACACCAATACAAATACCAAGAAATATAAAAACTAATTACCCATACTCATACCAATACTAATATCAGTACCAATACACCGGCCTTTAATTCAGACCTACCAGAATAATAATACACCTAGTAATAGTACACTTAGATAGCACTAGTAATAATATGGGAAACTAGTACCATTTATGTTTTTACTTTAAGTATTGTACGTCTTGGGAGAAACGTACGGGTGGCTTTACGACTCGTCCTGAACGGGTAGTTTGAGTTGGACGATTATCTACAGGTGGGAACAACAATCGGGATTGCACTACAGGTGGAGGTGTGTCACTCGCCGAACGGGGGCGTACAATAATTTCGGTTGGGAGTGACGTGGACTCGGAANGTGGAGGAGTTTGGATCGGGGGCTGGGCTTCGATGAGTTGACCATGTTTGCTCATCGGTTAACACATGGGGGCTTAAAGAAGTAGGGCTAATAGGGTTGTTTTCCAATCCAGGGGTTGAGAAATTGAGGTAGCCCGAGGAATCAGAGGAATTTTCAAGGCTCACAGGAGTGGGAGACAAGTTTTGGAATGCTGGAGGTGGGGTCAATGGTCGAGATGGGGTTGAGGTGGAAGGGGGAGTAGGTTGGGAGTTAAAGGTTGGAGGTGGGGGTAGTTGTTAGTTTGGTGGCAGATTCCAATAACCGTTCAATTTTATTGAGGAGATTTTCTGTCTCCTGTTCAAGTTCTTCTGGGGTAGGGGGCTTTTTGGGTTTGAGGGGTTCCGCTCCCTTTGGGTCTTCCATTTCCTCGATCAGGGATTCCGTGATTGGTGCATCTCCAGAGAAGAACCTTTCGACATAATGTTTTAAACGGTTGACATTGACGTTTTCATCCGTCAGGGTACTTATGTCTTGAATTACAAAGGTTTCGTCCCCGGTCTGTTTGATAATCCTATAGGGACCCAACCACGAATTCATTGTCAATTTGGGGGATTCTCCGACCTTTAAAGCTGTATTTAATTTCAACACTTTGTCACCGACATGGAAAGTTTGGGACTTGACACGTCGATCGTAGGCCTCCTTTTGGCTGGTGTAGGCTGAGACGAGTTGTTTTTGGACATAGGAGAAGGCATTGTGCAGGCGTTGGACCAACTCTGCTTTATAATCCTCGTCGATGGCATAATTTTTCCGCGGAGGAATTAAAATGGTATTTGCGTCGAGGACGGGTCTCTTCCATGCATAAGGAAGAATGGGGTTTCGTTGGTGCTGGCGTGTACTGATGTTCGATATGCAAACAAAACGTAGTCTAGTTGCTCATCCCAAGACCGTTGATTATTATTACACATTTTGGCTAATCCGTCCATCAAAACGCGGTGATGACGTTCTACCATACCATTGCACTTGGGATTGTAAGCGGTGGTGTTGGTTTTAGTAATATTAAAAAAGGTGCAGATTTCCTTAACTAGACTCGATAAGAAGTTTGTACCTCTATCGGACAGCAGCTCCAAAGGTACTCCATGGCGACAAATAATTTTTTCGACGAAAATGCGGGCAACGGTTTTCGCGTCTTGCGTTGGCATAGGGAAAGCTTCAGACCATTTGGTAAAGTGATCCACGAAAACCAGCAGATATTTGTTGCCGTTTAGAGTGGGGGGAAAGGGACCTAAAACGTCTACGGCGACTCGGTGAAATGGTCCACGAACAGGTGGGAGTGTACCGAGAGGAACATTAATTTGGGGAGTGTGTGGTTTTCGTTTGGCGCAAATATCACACGATTTGTAATATTTTTCTACATCGTTGAACATTTTCTTCTAGAAGAAACAACTACGGATTTTGGTAATTGTTTTTGAGATACCGAGGTATCCGGCTAATTCGTGGTCATGATTAGATTTTAAAATTTCGGGGACGAGAATTTGGGGTATTACTAATTGGGTAAGAATTTCATGACGAGGCGAATTTGGACGAGGCATTGCGTGATGATACAATAGCTGAGTGTCAGGATCCACAAAGAAGTTCTCAACTTCGAAAAGCCAGGGTGGGTGTTGATTTTCTTTTCCAGGCTTTTGTTCATGGACAATGTAGTCATAAAGGGGTCGACAGTATGAGTCAGCATATTGTAATTTTCGGAGCTGGGTTTCGGATAGCTTCATTAGCTCAACTCGTCTATCCGGTGCTATGGAGTCGATTTGGACTGAGTCAGGGTTGGGTAAGACGATACGTGAGAGAGCGTCAGCGTTTTTGTTTAAGCGTCCGGGACGATATTGTATGTCGTAGTCGTATTCTGCTAGTGTTAACGACCAACGCATTAGGCGGGGAGAAGAGTCTTTTACTGACATTAACCATCTGAGGGAATTATGGTCAGTGTAAACGGAAAAATGTCGGCCGTAAAGAAATGTTCTAAAGTGTTTGACAGCCCAAACGATTGCCAGAGCTTCTTTTTCCGTCGTCGCGTAATTTTTCTCGGCTTTGTTTAACAAGCGGCTGGCATAGGCAGTGGCAACTTCTTTCCCTTCCTGGATTTGAGCGAGAACGGCTCCAACCGCGAAATCTGAAGCGTCAGTGTGGAGTAAAAAAGGTTGTTCGAAGTCTGGATATGAAAGGATGGGCCAGGTCATTAAGTGACCTTTGAGTCGTAAAAAGGCTTCGTCCTCTTCTATATTCCATTGAAATTCCACATCTTTTCCAGTTAGCTTGTGGAGACGGGCTGCAATTTTTGAAAATCCTTGGATAAATCGTCGATAATAACCGGCAATTCCCAAGAAGATTTGGACTTCGTTTACGTTGGTGGGAGTGGGGTATGCAAGTATAGCATTAATCTTATCGGGATCGGGTTCAACTCCATTTTGAGAGACTATGTGGCCCAGGTATTTAATGCGATTTTTGAACAATTCGCATTTTGATGTTTTTAGTTTTAGCCCTGCATCTCGTAAACGTTCAAAAACTTGGTTTAACCGCTCCAAATGTTCCTCGAAGGTTTGACTGTGAACAATTATTTCGTCGATATAGGCTAGACAGATTTTGTTGACCAGGCCTCTGAGTACGTTGTTCATTAATCGTTGGAAAGTGGCAGGGGCATACTACAGAGACCGAAGGGCATGCGGTTAAATTCGTAATGACCGTAGGGAGACGAGAAGGCTGTTTTCTCTCGATCTTCCGGTTCCAACTCAATTTGCCAAAACCCATTGATAAGGTCGAACAGGGAGAAATATTTAGATTTGGCTAAATGGTTAAATGATTCAGGAATTGGGCAGAGGATACTGATCTTTTCTCGTGATTGCGTTTAATTTTCTATAGTCTATTACTAATCGCTTAGTTCCATCCTTTTTGTCGACCAGTAGGACAGGGGCTCCCAAGGTGAATTCGACTCTCGGATAATTCCAACATCCAGTAAACTTTGGATTTTGCTCTCTAACACTGGTTGTAGAACTTCGGGGACTCGATAGGGTTTTTGATGAATGGGGAACTACCCTGAACATCAATTTTATGTCGAACCTTAGAAGTTTGCCCCATGTCCATGTCGTTTTGGGCAAAAATGTCGGAGTTAGCTTCAAGAAGCTCAAGCAATTTGGATTTTCGATCGGAAGAAATGTTATTACCGATGTTAAATATGTTGGGATCAAATGGGCGGGGAATCTTGTCGGGGATTCCGGATTGACGAGTTATCCTAACGTGGTTAACTGGAAAAGGGCTAGGACTAGGATTGACTTCAAAATCCAGGATACCCATGAAATTGGTGGTAATTAAGTTGTGGGTTTCATTGGACTGGTTGGTGATTAAGATGGGGATTTTGGTTGTTCCATCAGTTACCACCATAACTGGCTCAACATAGACATTTTGTCGTAGCAAATCGGCTGGTTCGAGTATGCCAGTTTTTCCAAAGCGTGGGATACATTGGGCAGGGTTTTTTGCGCGTTTAGGGGTCTCAATCCTTCCATAAACGGTTCGGCTGGAGTAGGGTTGGATGGATATATTTTTGTCTAAAAAGGCATGGTGCCTGGGGTTTTCAACATGTACAATTTCGGGCTCATTTGGAGTCAGGTGTGGGTTAATGGCGACATGGGTTTGTCTGACAGAGTCATGGGGGTCTTGAGAAAAAACAGGTGGAAGGGGAGGAGGAATGGTTGGAGGGGTAACGGCTTCGTTCCATACGGGGCTAGGGGGGTTACGAAAAATCACTAGTTGTAGTTTCCCGTCGATTATCAACTCGTGTTGACAAATGAAGTCTATCCCCGAAACTATGTCGCAGTTAATGTGGGGGCTAATGACGAAATCATGCCTGAATCTACGACCAGCTAAACCGATTTCTGCGTGAACGGCTCCTTTGGTTTGTAATTCCGCGTTTAAAATTGAATATAGGCGGATGTTGGAGGGGATATGGGAAAAGGTAAACCCACTATTCTTTAAGGCTTCGTAAACCGATTCTTTCATAAGGGATACTCCCGCTCCGCTATCGACTAGAGCTGAGTATGAAAATTGACCAACATCTGCCTTTAAGACAGGGGTCTTGACACCCGATGAAATTTCTGCGACAACATCATTAAAATAAACTGGGGCAGATGTCGTTGCATTATGGGTTACATCATCACGAAATTGGCAGGGCGGGGAATAGTATGGGTGGTCGGCTCGTTCACTTCATCACTAGAGGATCGTCGGGCATGATTACGGAGACGTGGATTATTAAACCGGGGTGGCGAGGGCTTTTGGTGGGCGAATTTTTTCGAAGCGTTTCCCATCCGACCCTCGGCGGTGGGCCTCTTTAGTTTTTTGGATTGTTACCAAAAATGACTTTCTCTACTTTCCTTTGTTGTTCTATTGTGGGGAAGGGGAAATGAGGTCTAGTTCCCAATTTTGCTTCTAAAGTCTCTTGAAGATATCGGCAATACTTCACGATGTGGCCACTGTTGTGACAATATTTGCAGGGGGAGCATTGTCATTACGGGTATCAATCGGATTACGAGGAGGTTGAGAGTTAGGGGATGAGTAAGATGGACCTTGGGGACGGAAGTGAGAGGGTTGCTGACGTGAGTCTTTTTGTGAGGGTTGCTGACGTGAGGGTTGCTGACGTGGGTCTGTCCAGTGAGAGAAATTGCTTGCGTTAGGTTACGGAGGGTCCCTCGATTTCGTAAGATCTCATCGTGAGTATAGTCTGTATTAAAGAGGCTTGTAACTCTTGGAAGTGAGCTATGCTACCGGTTTGTTTGGAAATGTTTTCGATTTGATTATTAATTTGGTCCATATCTTCATCGCCTGCGGTACCGAAGAGGAAGTGCAGTAATTTGCTGCCACCAGGGATAAGTACGAAACGTTTGGTCCTGTCGTTGCTGGTTGTAATTCGATGGATACTTTCGAGCTTCGTTTGCACTTCTTTGAAGTCTTTCGCGAATAGACGATTTTCCCGATTAATGGTAATGTTAACCAGGACTAGAAAGTTTTGAAATTCCAAAATTTCAGTCTTAATGGCATTGATCGGACGAAAGTTTTTGAGATATTCGGCTAGGTGTTTCATGATGGTGTCATATGGTGTGAAGCCAACATCAGCAACGATGGTCCACTTCGAATTAGTGATGGTCGGCTGGTCCTCGTATTTAAAAACACTCCCAAGAAAAGTTCACAATTTTTCCAATATTCCAGTCACTGAGCAACACGCTGCTTCGAGTGACGCTACCCTTCATGAAGCGCTGAGCGGAGATGATGGTAAAGAGTTGTTTGGAGATCGTGTATCTGTCGAACATGCACGCGGAAGTGGACGCCGGGGTGGTGGTGGTAGTTATGGCGATGGAGTAAGTGATTTTTCGTCAGGTCCTTGGGGTAGCAGTGCCGCTACTGGCAATTGTGAGCAGCCGCGCACCAGTTCTAAGGGATGTTTTAAATGTGGCCAAGAAGGTCATAGAAGCCGTGAGTGCCTGACGGGTGGTGACGGTGGCGGAAGATCCAGAGCTTGTTTCAAATGTGGTGATGAAACCCATCAAAGCCGCAAGTGTCCAAGTGGTGGTGGAAGCGGGGCTCAAAAGCTCACAAATTTGCCTATGGATCAGTTCTCGGCGTTTGTATTGCCATGGTGGAGCCCCACGTCGTGCTCAGCAAGAGCAGATTACGCGTGGATGCAATATTCTTGTAGCCACGATTGGCCGTTTAAAGGTCTAAATGGGATTCTTAGATTTATGCCCTAACAAAAGCGTTACCAGCGCCGAAGCATAATTACTGTGTCAAAGAAATGGGGGTCGTAGACATGAGTTAAGTACACAAAAAAAACTCGTTGAATAAATGATTGACCCAAATTTCGAGGGGGAAGGGTGATGTATCGAGTCCGAAATTCGGAAAGAACCCTAGTTCAATTTTTCTGTTGTATCAACCTTGTTCCCTCGTACCCTTAATTTGCTTATAACGCTAGTCCTTCCTTGTTCTTCCTACAATAATGTTCTGTTCTCCTTGTTCAAACGTGTCTCGCGAAATTATTACAACATATTTCACTATGGGACGCAGTCTTTTGTCGAGGACAGTAGGTTGTTAAACAAAGCTAAATAGAAGAAGGCTGAAAATGAAAGAGGCCTGATTTTCGATAAAGTCGGTCGGAATAGATGCAGTATGAAAAACGGAACACCAAACGCAACGAAACAAGCATGTTTCATAAAAAGTCGACTACAAAAGTCACAACAGATTCTCAACAGCAGTCTCACCAAAGAGTCTCACCAAAACAACAAAGTCTCAAACTCTAAGCCATCTAATGCTCCTGCAATATCATGCCCAAGTAGAGCAAAAGCGATGTTAAGGCGTTCTAACCATGGAAGATGGAAATTCCATTGGCCCGTTCCTAGGTCTGGGGGGTTCAAAGCTACCCCAAACTATACAATTAATGAAAATATTGCCTGCGAACAGCACCTGTACGCGTGCCAGAACGAGGAGGTATCTATGGCGTCATGCCTGCTTTGGCGAAGATCCCAGCATCGGTTAGGATTTCGCCTTTAAATCGAGTTCTAGAGACCTAGAGAAAGGTTCGGTTATAGCCCTAATACCCAAAGCTGCCCGGAATTGGTGGAGGAGCACCATCCAACATTTAATACAGATGAACGTACACCGTCCACCTTCTGCGGGTCTCCCATCTAGAGGGGGAAAAAATCTCGCCCAGTAGGACGTTATTTGGCGTAGCCATGGTTCAAGAAATAATCGTAAAATTGGATTCTTCTCGTATCCTCTTTTATTTCAAATCGATCATCCGCAAAAACTGAAGATAACTACGAGGACACCGAAAATCTGAACGCCCTTTAAAATCTTGCCCCAAAAAGAGTCTCATTTAAAAAATGGTTTTTACCGTTGAACCAAAAATTGACCCACAGCCTCCGTCAAACCGTTCAAAACAATCTCATTTAGTCTAAAAGTTTTCTACAATTTGGTGTCAGACGTGGTTCCCAAAGTGTTCCTATCCTTGATAGGCAAAGGCTACTCCGTAGCCCTTAAAAGCCTATCACGGGCGCAACAGCGAGGCAACCAGAACGGGGTCTATAAGCAAATGGAAGCCTCACTGTTTATTGAAATGATAAGGCAACAGGTTATAATTATAATATCCAGAAGAAATAGATAGGTTGTTGCTTTATCTACGGAACCCGATTGGTTTCGGAAGTCTCAAGAATCATGAACCTACTTGACCAATTCCTGGCGTAGCCCAAATTGACCGCGAGCTCGAAAATAAGCTTAGAAACAAAGCAGAGTTACAAAAGCTAAACGAGGCGAACGAAAGTTGCGTAACTTCGCACACAATTGTCGTCTCTAGGCCACTAGAGGAAAATAAATCTAAAAGCACGCGATAATCTCCCGATAGTTCTACTGATAATAAATGCCCTACCAGGGCAAAAGGGGCCTATCGCCTGAAGGCTCGGAAACAGTCACCAAGCTGAATGTAAAGAGAACAAAGTGGGGAAACCTGAGGGAGGGGCCTAGACTTAACGGGTAGCAGTAGCTCCGATGCTTCATTAACAATAATGAAAGCATAGTCTCAAATCCCAACAAAATACCAAAAGTATAAGCAGGTGCGTCGTTATCGTATCGTTAACCGACCGAGGTTTTCCTCGCACTAGATGATTCCGATCTAATCACCTTCACACGTCCCATCACCCCCCTTTTGATTGCGAGGAAGGCCACAAAATGGCGGAACTCCTGTGTACAGATAAAATGTGCGGACTTAATGTACGGACAAAATTGCAATCAACTTGACCGGAGTTTTTGTATACTGGAGCACGTAACTGGCCATTCCAGTGATTACGGAGGCAATCAAGCCGACGCAATGACACGTCAAGCAGCGCGGAACCTAAACTATCCGGTCAGTTCCCACTTACGAGCTCAGAGGATGATGATGTTTCTGAGCTTTTCTGAGACCTTACCAGAAAACAACAGATCATAATATAACAGTACCAATGATATCCTAATGGCACACCCTTTCATCAAGAAAAGATAGCCCTGCTCATCTTACGCGAATAAAAAATCAGGAAAACTAAGCGGATCTCGGAAAACTTGTCTTTTAATGGGAATAAAAATTCTGAAAACTGTGAAAAACGATCATTTTAACTTAATTCTAATCACTACGTGAGGCTAAAACTAAGTCCAACCGGAGAATAACCATATCTTTTAATTTGCTCAAGACCACAAGACCACATTTCGCGGACTTATAAATTTTAGCTCATATCCAGGATACCGAGCGTCAGATCACCGGCTAATTTCCTTCTAACTCATCCGGTCCATCTACTTTTGACCGGGCATTCCTTTTGTCTATCATTTAACCCATTCAGCAAATTCTAAGCCAAACATGTATATAAACGCGTGTTCTCTCCCCTTGCGCTCGCTCTCTCTCTGGCTAGTTAGCATACGCCCGTTCAAAGTTTAAGTGCTCTCATTTTCAGTTCTTGGTTAGATGTTCTAGTTTTCAATCTTGTTTAAATGTTGGTGACATATTGGCGACCTAGCGAATTATTGACTTAGTGACGCTTTACGAACTGTACTGACGAAAATACTTAATAAAGTTGTACGGGATTTACCTTTCTACCAAAAAAGAACCCATAGCCTCCTTCAACCGATCAAAACAATTAATATTAATCCAAACAGTTTCTTACAAAACTGAGCTGAACTCAGAAGACTTTTTAATTCCCTTTATTAGCTATTACATCAAAAATCGCCGGGGACAGTCGGCTACTGTGTGTCCCCTGGCAAAGCAATGCCGACAGCGATGGCGTTTACCGGGTACTCTCCAGTTCACGATTGGCGGTATTGAAAAGTCTGTTGGGTGGGCTGGGTGGTTCGTACGTCTGTGAGGAGGTTTTCAAGTTCATTAACGCGGCAGCCTTCCAGGTTCTGTATTTGCACCCGGCAAGCTGCCAGTTTGTTAGATTGCACCTGTGAGTGGGGTCTGCTAAAGGGGGCGACCGCTACGGTCGGAATCGGAACTACCGGGCTGATTCACCATAGGTGAATGGCGTCCAGCACAGAAATCACACCCACAGAACGGATCTTGATGATTGGTGAGATGAGGAGATCCATACCTAAGATGGAGAACTAAGGCTTAGGTTCGTAAGGGAGAGTGATAAGAGGGGATCAAGGATATGGTCATGATCTGACAGTAATCCAAGCTTGACAGTAATTAGTCCTGACAGTATAATCTAAATTTAAAAGGGGTTGCCTGATTTCGTTTAAAGGGTTTGTATCTGTTAAAAATACTTGTCCGAGGTTAAAGGTTACTGGTTCAACAACTGAAAGGATACTGGCCTGAAAAGTTTGGAGGGGTCCTTTCATAGGGCGTCAGAGTAAAAAACAACAACAGCTAAACCGATATCCTAAGATATAGGAGATAAGTTAAAAATAGGTGTCGTGTTTTCACGATATTTTTTCCAGGCAAGGTTGCGACATTACTGGTTTATGTGTTTGAATTCTTGCACCAGAATTCTGGAATTCTTAAAGGTGGGTGTGACGCAGGGTTAACTTAGAACTTAACTGACTTAAAACTAAACCCATTTGCCACCTGACTGGATTCTGGAATTCTTAAAGGTGGGTGTCACGCAGGGTTAACTTAAAACTTAACTGACTTATAACTTAACCCATTGGCCACCAGAATTACATAATTGACCACGGAAATCAAATTCCAAGAAAATGGTTTTGTAGTGGTGAATCGATTATATCGATTCTAAACTATCTCCGAAAATGCTTAAAGGATCAAACCGTGAATCCGAACATCAACAGACCTGTTTACACAGTGGAATCAACCAGCAGATCAGAACAACCTTGATGACTAAGCTTATTCTAGACCCACGCAGTATGCAATATAAAGGCCTGATCTTGTCATCACTACCCCTAGTATTACTTTAAATGTTACTTTTAATGTTACCTATTTGAAATATTCTATGTCTTGGGAGAAACGTACGGGAGGCTTTACGACTCTACCTGAACGGATAGTTCGGGTGGGACGGGTATCTACAGAAGGGAATAACAACCGTTGTGGTTGAATTACAGGAGGGGGTGCGTCATTTGCTGAACGGGGGTGTAAAATAATTTGTTGGCAATGACATGGGTTCAGAAGAAGATGCAAAAAAATCTCCGCAGGTGTACAAACTGAACGGGGTCGGAAAACATGGGGAAAATTAAAGGTGGGAAAAGAATAATCAGAAATAATAAAATTGGATGGGGGTTGAAGGTCATTTCGGCTAGGGGTTGAAGTGTCGGGAGAAGTAGAAGGGATTATTGTGGTTGAACTTGGATTGGGGGGCGGGTTTCGATGAGCTGGCCAGGTTTGCTCGTCGGTTAACACATATGGGGGTTAGAAGAAGCGGGACTTGTGGATGGTGACACATTTTGAAATGCAGGAGGTAGAGTTTACGGTCGCAATGAGGTTGTGATGGAGTAGGGTATGGGTTGGGAGCTAAATGTTGGAGGTGGGGGTACATACATTTCAATAGTGGGGGGAGTTGTTAACTCTGTGACAGATTTTAAAAGTTGTTCAATTTTTTCGAGAATAAGGCTTTCCGTTTCGTCTTTAGGTTCTTCCGGAATAAGTTGGGGTTTAGGGGCACTTTGGTCAGTTTTTTCGGTTTTGGGGATTTCCGCTCCCTTCGGATCTTCCATTTCTTCAATCAGAGATTCCAAAATTGGGGCATCTCCAGAGAAAAATTTTTCAACGTAAGGTTTTAAACAGTTTACATTAACATTTTCGTCCGTTAGGGTTTTAATGTCTTTGATTACAAATGTTTCGCTCCCAGTTTATTTGAAAATACGGTAGGGGTCCAACCACGAATTCATTGTTAACTTAGGGGACTCTCCAGCTTTTAACGCAGTGTTTAGTTTTAGAACTTTGTCACCAACATGGAACGTTTGAGATTTGACACGACGATCGTTGACTTCCTTTTGATTTTCGTGGGCTGAAATAAGCTGGTTTTGGACATACGAGAAAGCTTTGTGCAAGCGTTGGACCATCTCTGCTTTATATCTTCGTCTACAGCATAATTTGTTCGCGGGGGAATTAAAATGGGGTTTACGTCAATGACGGGGTCTCTTTCGTCGGGCACAAATATCACACGACTTGCAGTATTTTTCTACGTCATTAAACATTTTCCTCGAGAAGAATGGGCTACGGATTTTGGAGAAAGTCTTGGAGATACCAAGGTGGTCAGCTAATTCATGGTCATGATTGGAGTTTGGGATTTCAGGAACGAGTGCTCGGGGTATTACTAATTGGGTAATTATTTCATGACGGGGCGAATTAGGACGAGGCATTGCATAGTGATAAAGTAGTTTGGTTTCAGGTTCTGTGAAGAAATTATTCTGTACTTCGAAGAGACAGGATGGGTGCTGGTTTTCTTTCCCAGCACTTTTGTTCGTGTGCAATATAATCATACAAGGGTCGACAGTAAGGGTCAGCATACCGAAGTTTTCGAAGCTGGGTTTCGGATAACTCCATTAGCTCAACTCGTCTATCTGGTGCCACGGAGTCGATTAGTACTGTGTCATGGTTTTCATAGGATGGAAAGATTATAAGGGAAAGAGCGTAAGCGTTTTTGTTTAGACGTCCTGGACGATATTGTATGTCGTAATCGTATTCCGCTAAAGTTAATGACCAACGCATTAAACGAGGAGAAGAGTCTTTTACTGACATTAATCATCTAAGGGAGTTATGGTCGGTGTAAACGGAAAAATGTCGGCCGTACAAGAATGTTCTAAAATGTTTCACAGCCCAGACGATTGCCAGAGCTTCTTTCTCTGTCGTCGCATTTTTTTTCAGCTTTGTTCAACAACCGGCTGGCATGGGCAATTGCAACTACTTTCCCCTCTTGGACTTGGGCGAGAACAGCTCCAACAGCGAAATCTGAAGCATCTGTGTGAAGGAAAAAGGGTTGTTCGAAGTCAGGGTAGGCTAAGATGGGCCGGTGTCCTTTAAGTCGTAAAAAGGCTTCGTCTTCTTCCATATTCCATTGGAATTCTACGTTTTTACCAGTTAGCTTGTGGAGGGGAGCGGCAATTTTAGAGAAGTCTTTGATAAAGTGACAATAATAACCAGCAATTCCCAGAAAACTTTTGCCTTCGTTCATATTAGTAGGTGTGGGATATTGTACCATAGCACTGATCTTGTCGGGATCCGGTTCAATTCCGTCTTTAGAGAGTATGTGGTCGAGGTACTTTATTATGTCTTTAAATAACTGCATTTGGCGGGTTTCCATTGTAAACCTGCCTCACGTAAGCGCTGGAAAACTTGGTCTAATCGCTCTAAATGTTCCTCGAAAGTTTGGCTATGAACGATTATGTCGTCGATGTAGGCTAAGCAGATTTTGTTGACCAGGCCTCTGAGTACGTTGTTCCTTAACCGTTGAAAAGTAGCAGGGGCATTGCAGAGGCCAAAGGGCATGCGATTAAACTCATTATGACCATAAGGGGATGATAAAGCCGTTTTCTCCTGATCTTCCGGCTCCAATTAAATTTGCCAAAACCCGTTGATAAGGTCAAACAGGGAGAACTATTTGGATTTAGCTAGGTGGTTAAATGATTCTGGAATGTTGGGTAAGTACCCTTTACCCAACATTCCAAGTACCCAGGGCCGTATCCAGGATTTTGGTTCGGGCGGATTCGACGGGGGGGGGGGGGGTAGTACATTATGTGGATATGCATTAATTTTATCTAACCAACATATTAATACATTAATTAGAAATTATATTTTCTATTATACTATATCAATTATATATAACTAATTATATTATTTAATTATATTATATATTCGACTTGAGGCCTAGCCTTGTCTAACTGATTGATAATATAAAAATTGTCGCTTTTTCATAACATAGACACAATTTTCTGTTCAAATAACACAGTCAGGATAAAATTGAGACTAGCC
>JAGJRO010000636.1:0-19323 GCA_022832285.1 Lepidurus apus apus
AAACAATACAAAAATCAATAAGTAAAATATACGGCTTCATATATACGGCTTTATACGGCTACCGATTTTTGGGGTATATATACCCCCGTTTTTGAAAGTTAGAAACTACCGATTTTGGGGTTTATGTACCCCGTTTTTAGGATTGAACCCCCATTAAAATTTTAGGGGCTTAAAGGAGCCCCTATATCTGGTGCCCCCGCTTTTGGGGGCCTTTTCCCCCTACTAAAGGGGGAAATTTTTAACAGTGCTGTAGAAATCCCCGGTCAAGGGGAAAAGTGGCTAAATACAATTGAAAAACAACTCCAAGAAACAGAATTCCGCTTTTGGAAAAATCAAGCCAGCCACAAACAGATTTTTCAAGAAAATAAATTTATAAAGACTCCAAAGTGGTTCCATTCAAAAAATAGGAAAGTAGACGTGGCACTAGCACGAATAAGAACGGGGCATAGACGGTTCGCCACAATAAAAACCCACTTTCACCAGTTTTTACTAATCCTGACCATTCGCCACACCAGCGCTACAGTGACAATTCGCCACATGACAATTCGCCACACCAGCGCTACAGTGACAATTCGCCACATGACAATTCGCCACATGACAATTCGCCACATCAGAACCATCTCTAAGCTATGCAGTGGAAATCAAGGCCTTATGCTTATGTTCATACTATGCCCCTTTTCTGTCGATGAAGCTATGAAAGTTAAAGAATGTTAGACTTCTTATTAATTTTAGACATGTTTTAGACTTCAATAACTTTTTTTAGAATTTTAGACTTTAATTTTAGACTTCTTATTTTAGCTGAAACCTTTCCCTTCCTTCCTCGCTTGTGCAGCTCTTATGCTCTTATGCGCTCGGTGGGAATCCCCCTTAAGGCATTCTTTGCGCTACGTCACGTGGTACTTTCCGCTAAGAGAAAAGCAAATAGGTAAAAGCTAAAAATATGTCTTTAAACGCAGTAAACGCAGTTTTTTCTACAATCGTTTTCCATTTCATCTAATTATACTTCTACTTCTTTTGTATTTTGTCTCTAGTTCACTGTATTCTCTAGTTCACTCTAGTATCCACCGTAACTATAGCCGGGATCAGAGTTTTCCTACGAGTCACCAACTGCATCTCGTTTGAGTACAAGTTTCCACAACAAAATGTCTGAAATATTTCTTTAAATTTATTTATTATTTGAAGAGGTTAAAGATACGCACTGACGTATTTGCGTCCTCAATACATTGTGTTAGTTACCGTGACCACAGTTTCTTCTTTAGTTACTGTTCATCAGTGTAACGTATTTACAATGTATCTACTGAAATTATTTGAGTTATAATTTGTTTTAAAAGGGATTAAACAGGGATAATGACCGAATTAAGAGTCATTAAGACTCGTTAGGCTGGTGTGGCAAATTGTCGTGTGGCGAAATGTCACTGTAGCGCTGGTGTGGCGAATGGTCACACCAGCGCTAGTGGGTTTTTGTTGTGGACCTAGGGTTAACTGTTCCCTGAACTAGGCAGTTCTGGAACGTTCTTTCATCCTCGATTGATCAACGTTTTTTCTCGAATATTCCCCTTTGTAACTATATAAGGTAGCTCAGTAGTCAGTCGTCTCGGTAGTCTAAGCACTCTCATACGTCGTGTATACGTCAAATATAGTAGTTGAACTCCTACGCTTACGTTCAAATTTTCGACTCGTCGAACCCTACGCATCTCGCACAAGTGTTTAGCGGAATAGTACGACTTATTTAAGCAGTTTGCTGCTCAGAAGAACGTGGTGGAATTGGCGCTATACTTCCTGATTTGGCTGTGGGATCTTCTTTTCCGAAGAGGGGACGTTATGATAATATGAAGATAATACGGCGTGGCCAAGTGGAAGAGAAGTCTGCGCCTTTACAATTTGCGTTTAAGCCTATGATTCCCAAAAGGAAGAGTATCCAAGCGTGTTTCGAATCCCCTGACGGAATGTATTCTGTTGCTTTTCGGGTGTTGTTTGTTGGTAATTGGGTGAAGACGAAACATGTTTTTTTGAAGGCGGAGATTGCTGTGAGTGATATGTCGAAAAAAGCTACTTTGGTTGTGTGGGAGTCGCAGAAATTTGATGTGTGTTGTTGATGATAGCTTTTCTGTTCGCGGTGTCCAAATCAATACCGCATTTAATAAGACTCTTTATTTGGCGAATAATTATTTTGCAGAGAAAATTGAGAAAGTAGTTGATGTTGTAGAAGAAGTTGATCGTAACAGGGTTGTTGTTAGTCGTACGATCGATTACTGCGAAGTTGTTGTTGGGAAGAAGTGTTTAAAGTGTGGTTCGAATGTAGTTGATGATGGTTTGGTTACCGGTAATTATCTGAAATGTCCTTATTGTAAAGCGTTGCAGAAACATGCGAAGGTGCCCTTTTTTTCAGGGTAATGCTGGTTGTTCAGAAAGTGGCCCTAACTTTAAGATTACTGTTGATGATAGTTTTGTTAAGAAGTTTTGTGATGTAGTGGGAAAGCGTCGTATTTACGAAACGAGCTTATGGAAGCTTTGTTGGAAAGTGATTCTGTTAGTTTCAAGATTGATGTTGATGAAGTAAAATTTTTAGATGTTGAGAAATTGGAATGAGGAATGTTGTTGTATTCTTTATTGTTTGGCATTTAAGATGTTTGGATATTGTTGACTTAAGAAAAAAGTTTTGGCTGTTGAAAACAAATAATAAACGTTCATGCACTGTATACAACATCAAAAGAAAAGCAACCCCAAAAATAACAACCCAAAAAATCATACAATAAAACAAACTAAAAACTAAACATACAGTTTTACACGCACCTCTAGAAAACCATGAAGCAATTCGCACAATCAAAGAAAAAGTAACTGCGTATGAGAAAAACTATTATAGTAAAAAGAAAAGAAAAGACAAAACCAAAAATATGGAACCACACCAATGATGAATAGTTTTAGGCAAATGATGACACGAAAACATGTGACAAACTAGCCTAGTAGGCTAACGTTCTTCCTATTTTCTCCAGCAGAATCAACTTTTGCTCCTGGCCCAACCCAAGGGGTTCGTAACTCAGTTTCCAGATGTACGAAAGTTACAAAAAAGTTTGTGACCCTGATGTATTGCAGATTTACAAACTCTGGAGAACCCCGGTTACAAAGTTATATATCGATATATAGTTATATATTGATATATTGATGCATAGTGATATATATTGTAGATTCTGATACTAGCTAAAAATAAATTCTGTGAAGGCCGGACTTGTAGCAATACTCNTCTGGAGAACCCCGGTTACAAAGTTATATATCGATATATAGTTATATATTGATATATTGATGCATAGTGATATATATTGTAGATTCTGATACTAGCTAAAAATAAATTCTGTGAAGGCCGGACTTGTAGCAATACTCCGCCTTACTTGACGTTACTCAACACTGAAACATAAAGCAGTACAGGGCCATACCCAGAATTTTGGTTCCGGGGGGGAGTATGTGGATATCGTTATGGAGAAAAAAATTCGGGGGGTTTTAAGCCCCCTAACAACCAACCTGGGTACGGGCTTGAAGAAGTATATAAAGAAGCAAATAAAGAAGCGATTTTTGAATTCTGAAACAAGTCTTAGGGTGCTTCGGTTAATTTACACGCTCAGTCACAGAAAAGTGACTTTTCCTTCGCACCGTGATTTTCAGGCTCCGCTGTACGCCATGGACTAAGTAGCCGCATAGTCCAAACCTCCTCGTGCGGTCCCATTGCCCGCGGATGCTTGCTTAGCCGAACCGACACTTGCCCAAAGGCCGTGAGGCGCGGGTCTCGGCCCGGCAGGACGGCAAGCTACGGCAATCGCGTGATGGCGAGAAGGAAAAGCCACTATGCAGTGAGTTATGTCTGAGTAATAAGAACCAAGACTTTTTTTAAACCAAAAAGCAGGTATACAAACGAAAGGTAGGGAGCTCGGAGTTTCGGGTGGAAGGAAGGTTACTGGGTTTCAAAAGTACGGTTACTAAGCTACAAAGTAAGGTTACAAAGAGGCAAAATGGTAACCGACTAGTCAGGGTGTACGAGGTTACAAGCAGTGTTCTGGAACGGAACGAAGCGTTCTCGAAAATAGGCCGGAAAGGAACGGTATTTTGGCCCGTTCCTTCCGTTCCGACCCAAGTCGTCTATTGGCCTTAGAGTAAAATAGAAAAAGTTAACTTAGCGGAGGCCTAGAGAAAGAAAAATCAACCGTCGACTGAAAACTACCCATACTTAAGTTTTTCAGATGTTTAGACCTGTCAAACTAGGGTGTTTTATTATTTTTAATTAATTTTAGCTACACAGTATCTCTTAGTGATATTTTATTTAACAGTTACTTTCAGTTATTTATCATTTTAGATAGATAATAGTAAAAATAATTCGGTTTTTATTCTTATTTTAAATTTCCCGCTTCTTTGTGATAAACGCTAACTATTAGAAATCGACTGTTTTTTCTCGATATTGTAATCGATTTTTATATAGGAACGGAACGGAACGTCTCGAAAAATGCTTCGAATGGAACGGAACGGAACGGCGAGAGCTCGCCAGAGGAACGGAATGAACGGCGTTCCGAAAACGACGCCCGTTCCAGAACACTGGTTACAAGCAAGTTGCGAACCCCTTGGCCCAACCATGCTATGGCTCCTGCCGTCGGCAAATTTTCCTCATCCGACTCCCCCAGATCCACCTACAGAGCTTACCGAACACCTTCCAAGCAAAAATAGCACGTGAGGTTTAGCCCACCAAAACGATAGTATAATAACAAGGGTTGTTTGGTTTGCCACTGTGTATGCGTTGATTCAAACACAGGCTTGAATTCCCGCTTGTTTGCCTGTCCCGTCATCTAGCGAAACCAAACAATATTCATGGCCCCTGAATTCTAGGGTGCGTTTTATTGTGAACTGATCCGTTCACCAGCTATTCCGTTGAACTGCTCTCGTTGACAATAAAACGGACGTTCTGCAGGTCGCCGTTCAACTGGCTGAGTTGAACGAGCGTTGACAATAAAACGCCCGTCAAGCTAAGGGGCGGGCTTAGGGAACGTCCCGAGTTCAACTATGCACCAGGAACGTAGTTGAATGGAAGGCGGTTTTCGAGTTACGCGCCAAGCCATCCCGTTGAGCTGTTCACGCTGATAGCGCGTTCCACTTGCTGCACTGAGTTTTGGTTAGAGCAACCTGAGTTTCTGCCCTGGAAACTGGACTGACGTCACGAGTCTACCCTAGTGCGTTTTAAGTGGAACGCACATGGAGAACTCAGGGCAACTGTTGTTTATACCGTCTCGCAAGCATGGCGTCCAATGCTTTTTTTTTCATAGGATTTCGTTAAAATTGATAACGGGCAAATTGCCGTGAGCGACGGATTATTTTTATGCATCGTTCACATTGATGGTAAATGTTTTACTTAAGTTAGAAGTTTTTTAATTATCTTCGATATATTTGGTGTTTTTAGGACAATTACAGGTCCAGTCACCTACGCGGGAACGACTCGTTCGGTTTAATTGAAGCAGATGAAGATTTTACTCCTATTTCTACCAACGGAAAAGGGGAATGGAGCGATTCCAAAATTCGGTTTTGATAGTTACAAAATTATGTTTATTTAACAACATACCTCGTCGTCTGAATACAAGTGTACCACAGACACATTATTCCTTATTATTTTGGGAACCGGATTATTGCTTAAATCAAATAAAAGAGCACATTGCTCCTCAAATTCGTCGTCGCTGCTTGAGCTGGACGACTCATTATGTAATAAAACCACAAAAAGTAGCTTCTGTTTGTCTGTTGCATTCATATTCGCGCCAAAACGAAAGTGCTCTGAAACCGCAGCACTGACAAAAAAGTCAGAGCAAGAAAAGTTGCTTTGTTTTGCTCTTTCCAGTGCGCATCCTGTAAGTGGAACGCGATCCGAGCAGTTGCACTGGCACGGGCGTCGAAGTGGAACGCGATAATATACACTGAGGGCAAAAAATATTGCTCCAGTGCAGCAAGTGGAACGCGCTATAAAACGCCCGTCCAGCTGAACCCCGTCCACGCGAAAATGCCAGTCGAGCCACCTGGTCAACGCAGTTAGTCAGTTCCGTTCACAATAAAACGCACCCCTAGGCAAATTCAATGGCGCTCACGATGCCATCTATCGACAACAAAAACGCCTACAGTAGGCTCCACCGTGGCCTTAAGCGTGGTTCCCACAGGCTATCATTGGACTCGCTATCCACGAGTCACGTCCAGAGTCACACCCATTTTCGAGCATGAAGAGCTGTTCATAACATGAAGCCTCTTCTTATAAGGCTTGGAAGAATTTATTTAGAAATTCAGTACCTGTATAATAGAATTATCTTTGTAGTACCTGTATTATCTCTGTGTATCTCTAGCATTCCTAACCAACTTTATTTCTACGTTCATAGGAAACGCATCTATCAAGGAATTTCTAAATACTGTGCATTCTTCCAAGCCTTATAAGAGGCTTCATGTTATGAACAGCTCTTCATGCTCGAAAATGGGTGTGACTCTGGACTTGACTCGTGGGTAGCGAGTCCAATGATAGCCTGTGGGAACCATGCTTAACCTAATAGCGAATTCAGGCTGCGTTTCAACTGGCGGGTTGAAATCCTGGGTTGTTCCTGGCCACCTAGCAGCCAGACGCGGAACAACCCTCAACCCGTTTCTGCTGGGTTCAACCCTGATCCGAAGTAGAGTCGAACAACCCTTCTCTAAACTCCACTTTGAACCCGGGTTTGGCCAGTAGAAACAGGCGAGTTGAACAACACGTGTTGAAATCGCACTTCAACCCGGGTTGAACTGCCAGTTGAAACGCAGCCTCAGTTAGTCAACCCGGTGCTGCACTTTTGGCACTGAGTGCCAGTTTCTGTGTCCCTTAGTGCACTCAGTGCCAAAAGTTCAGCACCGGGTTGACCAACTGAATTCACTATAACCTAAAATACCCCGCCTGAAGTAAATAAGGCTCGGGTACGGTTTGTTGCGGATCGCAAGCCCCCCACCCCCCCTAACATGGCTGAACCCGCTTTCATGCGAGTTGCTGCTTTTGATGTAAACAAGAAACGGTCCGGCTAGCCAGAGCTCGCTTCCTCTGCTTTCCACAGTAAAAAGACATCACAAGCATCGAAAAAATGTGTCATGATTTTGATAAGGAAATTTACATTGGTAACATTTCAATTTTCATTTCAATGACAACGATAATTCCCTGAAATCCTTTCCAAAAGCATTGTTTCACTCACATACTGATTCACGACTTTTAAATCAGACACAAGCTTAACTTTCTTCTGAACGAAAAACTTATTCAAGATAAGATAAAATTCCCAGAAAAATGCATTCTTGTGCAACTCTGCTTGGCTTGGCGCGCGATGACGAACTGAACGAAATGCCTGCCCAACATCAACACCGCTAGCGCCAGCAAGAGCGCGCTAAATTCAAAGAACATCCGAAACAGCAGATCAAACGTTCCTACACTGATAAAAGTACATTTCTATTTCAGAGCGACAAAAAATTGCGGCTCTAAAAATACAATGTTATTTTTATTCTTAAATACCGACATAGAACCTTTACTTTTATTAGAATAGAGATTCTTATCTTGAAAGAATCTTGGCTCTGGTTCGTATGTTGGACTCACAACTTGAACCCGTTGCTCTCAAAAAGGATTTTACGTGGAAGTTGAACTTTTATGTCATATATCACCCATCAATACAATTACTACTCTTCGTACGCAAGATTCTTCTATTAACACAAAGCGTCTCAAAAACAAAATAATGGAATTTAAGCTTACTCAGCATCAACGACAAACTTTCTAGCTAATTCCAAGCATTTCCACGTGTTCCCAAAAAAAGCCAACTGATAATCTTCATACGTTAGCAGCTTATAAGATCAAGAACATCAGAGAGATTGCGAAGGTTACACCTCTTCAGGCCCGTACCCAGGTTGGTTGTTAGGGGGGTTTAACACCCCCCCCCCCGAATTTTTTTTTCTCCATAACGATATCCACATATTACCCCCCTCCCCCCCGAACCAAAATTCTGGGTACGGCCCTGACTTGAAACCCCCGAACCAAAATCCTGGGTACGGTCCTGCACCTCTTTAACGAATGTGGGTCCCAGAAAAACAAAACAACCTTCAAGATTGAAATATACCTAAAAGAAGGTACAGTAACCAACTTATTGATCGTTCTTATGGAGTTTCGAAATTGACCAATCACAGCGCTTATCCCCTGTTTGGATGGGTTTTTACATTGCTTGCCTACTTCTACGCTCAGGTAGGGTTCTCAACAAGTCCCTCCTAGTCCCCAGTTAAATAAAGAAGCAGGTCAGTCAATTAAACGCTCTTCCCCATCCAAACAGGGGATAAGCGCTGTGATTGGTCAATTTCGAAACTCCATAAGAACGATCAATAAGTTAGTTACTGTACAAAACAACCGGGTACAGTAATTACATAAGACTCGACAAAATAATCGCTTGTAATCATAACGTTTATGTCTTTTTACCATCCCTACGTATCTGGCAAACTATAACCTTTTCCAGTTCTTACGAGCCTTAGGGTGTGTTTCCATTGCCATCTTAACCCGTGTTAAGGACCAAAATTAGCACGGATCAGTTAACACGACTGTTTCCACTAGGCAAAGTCGTGTTACAAGTCGTGTTAGTCGTCGTGCCAGTTAACCCCTTTTTGCTGCTGTGTTAGACCCCTCAGTTTCGTGTTACGAAGCTACTACGCAACGCCTTGAGAGGGGGTTACGTGCATAGTAAATAAACGCTGTTTTTATGAAGCTGTCCTTACCCTTTTACTTAAGTGTTTTCCAGAATATAGAAAGTAAATATACTATTGTATTTATAAATAATGCTTACGAGGACTATTTCTAACTTCTGTACTGCAAACATAGATTCATAATGAGTGACCCAAAGCGAAGACGGATCAACTGGGGAGCAGAAGAGACCAAGTTTTTAATAAGCATTTGGGGAGATACTGAAATGCAGGCCAAGTTTGACGGGATGGCAAGAAAGGAGCCCCTTTTTAAAGAATTGGAGACCAAGATGTCTCAGCATAATTTCCCACTTTCTTGGGAACAAATTCGAGAGAAAATTCGGAATTTGAAGCGGGAATACCGGGAATCCCTTAAGATTATTTCCGCAAGTGGACGATATCAATGATCAATAGGTTGAGAAATTCGATATTAATCTTAACACGATATCTGTTTTACGTAGCAGTGGAAACGCGTGCTGGATCCCCACGTGTTATGGTTAACACCACACCAGGGTTAGGTTAGCAGTGGAAACACACCCTTAGGCTGTATTCCCACTGCTAACCTAACACCGGTGTTGAGTTAGCGTAACCCGGGTTGGCCTTACACGTGTTTCCATTGGTACATAAAATAAGTAACCGGGTTAGGATTGGTATCGACTTTAACCATAGATTGATACTGGAAATCGTTCAATCGGACTGTATTACCTAATATATAACACTAGAAATTTGTGAACAATAAAAATTGAAAGATAAAAACAACACAAGGAAAAACCGCATCCGAGATTTGTTATGGACGAAAACGTTACGTTTCTTTTCGTTTACAAGCTAGCATGGAGCTTTTTATCGACTGTCTCTTCTGCTCTCCACTTGATCTATTTTTCTTCGATTCAGCCATATAGGCATAGCTTTCTGAACAACAACGGTTAATTTAGTTATAGTTTTTCAGTAAGAAACACTTTTTATTTGTACTGTTTTTATTCCACACAACTGAGGCGAAAACGAAGCTTGGCACTAGGTAAAAGCAGCATTTGTTTACAATACACGTAACTCCCCCTCAACGCAAAAGCGCACAACGTCTCAACCCGACTTTGCTGGGTTAACCCCATTTCAAAATCGGGTTAACCCTGACGGTGTCTAACACCACTTTCAACCAGGCTTGTACGTAAGTCCGAAAAAAAGGATTTCAACGAAGTCCAACTCCTTTCACTCAGTTACAGGTAATTGCAACTCCAAGTCCTAGTCATTCTTTTGACCTAGAAACCAATTCCAGTTCCAAATCCAAGTTTTTGTACTAACTTTTATACAAGTTCAAATCAAAGTCCAATTCCTAGCAGAGGGATTGAACAAGTCCGTTAAATGCATGTCCATAAAAATTGGCAACTTTTTCAAAGGAGTAACACTTTGCAAGAGTAAAATACTTGTAAATGCAGGACTCCATTTTTAGTCAAGACTTCGCTGCAGACTGATTGATTAGAAACAAATCAGACTTTATATAGGACTCGTTGAGCTATTCCTTTCCACTAGCTATTCTTTGGAAGCTAAATGTGAAGGCAGTCTATAATAAGTTACATCCTATTTTTCCCTTATTTACCCTAATTAGCACCTTTCAACTTGTGCCTTTTTCTAGAGTGAAAAGGATATACTGAGTGCGTCACAGGTTCCTGGTGAAAATGTTAACTTGATACCCATTGAAATTTCTAGAAAGGAGTTGCCATCTTTCTTCCGACATGCAAATCCCCTAGCGTGAAAATCCAACTCCCTTCCAAGTTCAGCTCAAACAGTTGATCCCAAATCAGGTGCAAGTCCAACTCGCTTATAAAAAAAAAGAGTTGTCGAACTTGACCAATTCCTTAACGCACCAATAAATAGGCTTAATCCGGACTTAAGTGCAAATCAACTGCAATTCCGTACAAGCCTGCTTTCAACCCAGGTTTGGCTAGTGGAAACACTACTCGCTAACCCGGGTTAAAATGGCAGTGGGAACAAAGCCTTAGGATGCTAATAAATAAATACACGAAATAGAATAAACTTCAAAACAAGATTTCTATAGACGCTTAGATATTACTCGGACTTAGCGCTGTAACAGTAAAACAGCTACAGTAAGATGGATGAGTTCAATCTCACAACTTATAGTTTTAAATGGTAAAAACGTCACTCCTTGCCCACACTTTCTTTTCCACGGTGTCACAGTATTTCTACCAACGCAAGGTTCATGGGGTACGAACCCGAAAAAAAAGCACTGCCGTAGAAAAGCGCTTCAAGCAACCGATCCTTAGATGAGGGCAATCAAGTGTACTATACTAACAAATCAATAAAGCGTAGTTGGTCTGCCAACACCACGCCTTTGATGACAACACCCTCAGTGGCTGATCTGTCTCCTAGGCTTTTCGCCTTCTTATTGTCCTTTTTCTGCTTTTTCTTTCATTTAATCTTCCGTAGTTGCACCGCCTTTCGTTGAGGCGGTTAACGATGCTGTTGTCTAGGTGACTTTGTGGATGGTGGGATTCATCCATCACTTGATTGGGGACAGAATCGAATCCATAAGGCTAAGGAGTGCCAAAAGGACCCACATGTTGCACCATTACACATTCTCTCGCCTTCCGTTTTCCCCCGATCGCACACAAAGTCTATGGCGCATGTGAGAACCAAGGCGCGGTTCTTACGCATTTTGTGTACGACTAAAGCGCCCTAATACTACATCTTCCATCTCTTACAAGGAAGGAAGACCCCGACCAGCTCAAAGCAGTGTTCACAGGGGAGTCGGCCTTATACCGTCGTTCTATTTCTTGCGTTCGCTGTCCTCGGTGTCGTGGAGTTCGTGGGAACTTAAGCCACACACATATTTACGCTTCTGCTTCCTGCAAATGAAGCTTTCACAACAGTTCCCTGACTCTCTTTACCCAATCTTTGCCAATGCAGTGACGGAATAATAAACATGTTCAAACAACCGAAACTGGTAGCGGTAGATTTACTCAGTTCTACTTTTATTTCTTCGCGTGCAGCACCGCACTCGCAATATGGACTTGATGCTAACGAAACCTAACGCGAGCTTCATAGAAGTGGTGTGAATAAATCTCAAGTGGGAGGGGATAAGATGTCACATCATCAATGTGAGATCTTATAGCCCAAATTTGGTTGTGAAACGACGACAACAGTGACTAGTGATACAATTTGCTTTCAAGGAATTTTCCCTATAACCGCGGAATTGTTTTTTACAAGCCAAAATGCCTATCAGACGAGGTCACGTGGCTCCGCAGAATAGTTATATTGAAACTATCATCCGGAAATTTGACGAACAAAGCAAGTTATCCTCCTCGTTTTTATCATATTTACAGTCCTTATTTATTTACAGCTGTTTGTTCCCAAACAGAAATAACCACTTTCCGGCTCACAAAACTCCCAAGCTTCTCGTTGCACGTCAGGTTAATGTCCCCATAAATCTATTCTGTGTAGATCACCGGGGAACAACGTTTTACAACTATAATAAGTACACACACACACTCAAACTCTCTGTGAGTTAACGGTCAAGAAAAATCCCATCTTTCTTGGCTCCCAAAGGCTAAAAGGAATCATCAACTTGTAACGACTTTGACGGGCTGCTGCCGAATCCATCTCTGGCAGACAGCATTGTTGCGAACTGTAGACGCTGAGGCGGTTCATGTTTGAATTTAACTGTACAGCTTAAAGACTAGCCCAAGTCGATCGATAGCTTTATGGACTCTTTCTACTGTTAAGCCACAGAAAACGGTCTTCTCGGTCGCCGTCTATGTCACCCCCCATCCCCCGTCCCTTCCACCAGTAAGAGCAGCAATGTACCCCCTTCTCTCCTCGTAGTAATAATACTCCTGCCCCTAGACTTCTTTTTACTCCTCGTCCGAATAAAGGGAAACCTCATGGGCTGGTCTAAAGTGAGGAGAGATTTCATCTGACTTGCTAGTGCAGCTGTAAAGATATATACGAACAGAACCGTCAAGTACTGGCTAGAAAAGAAACGCACTGAATCAGACGGACAAGTCCTAAAATGGGACAACCAAGCCTCACACAGACAGGACAAAGACCGTAAGCTTTCTTCTAATTGTTTCCCGTTCATCTTTCTCTCTCTCCCCCCTCCCTCCATAGTTATATTTCATCCGCATCAATTTCCGGGAATAAGCTGCGGGGAAGAAGCAATGATGTCTATGGCTTTATTACGCGGGAAAACGAAAAAGTCAATTTCGTGTTATTCGCTTGCATTTCTACGGCTATACCTTTGGCAGTCTAAGGTTTTCTGTTCCCTCGAGGGAAAATCAACCACCAACTCATAATTAAGTAAATTGCCTTCATTTATTATTAAACATAAAATAAGGAAAGAGAATCCTTGTGACACCTTGAAAGAGAGCCAAAACCTTCGAAGATTTTGCAGATGGTGTTGCCGGTGCACATTAACGGAAGTGTGGGTAATGTATATTATTGCAAAGGGCAAAAGAGAAACTGTAATCAGCAAGGCCCCCAAAAAAGAAAATTCCGTGAGGTCACCCGAAACACAGTTTTGTTTACTTTTTTTCCCCTTGCGAAAACAAAACAGAAACGTATTACTATTTCGAAATGCGTACTCGGAAAAGCAATGGCAAAAGAAGCTATTGAAAAAGTATACCGAGTAGGTATAAGTTCCTCTTTTTGAAGCCTAAAGAAATTTGTTTTCAAGGCTTTGGCACGCCCAAAGGACGATAAAAATTACGATAGAGGCTCTTTCGCTTACTCAACTTTTTATTTTCCTTATTCTGTTTGTTCTTAACTTAGCCATATCGGCTACACGGTTCTTCCAAGTGACGAAACATGGAAGCTTTCTCTGGCTATGTATACTTAACGCGACTGATAGCGTGCCATAAACTTTGCCATTGAACTTCGAGGTTTGGAACTACCCTTTGATTGCTGCTTTCCACTGGGATAGCTGGGTAGCCTAAGTACTTTTTCCTTTTTTTTCTAGAGTAAGAGTGCGAGCCAATTTTAACTTTTGTGGAAGTTATAAACCGCCGCGCAAAACGGGCACCGAGCCAATTAGGCTGTCCAATAGAAATCTCACAGCATCCTAAGACATATGTGACGGATATGGCAGCAGTGATTCAAGACCAAGTATCTCATCATCCGTCTAAGTAGGGGTAAAACCGACATCAGTCGTACGAATAAACGCCTAATGAGAAAACGTCTGCAGCAGTTCAAGAGGGAGACAGAAGAAACGCGTCGAGAAAACGTTCGCTGGTTATAGAAAACATTCGTTGAGCAACGCCCCCTCCAAGAGCTGTTAAGAAAAAAAAGACGACAGCTTAACGAACAAAAAGTTCGCTGGCAACAGGGGAAGGTTTGACGAGGTTCTTTTGGCGACATACGGGGTTCACTGGCTTCACCCAAAGGCAAACAAGCCTGTGCAAGGAATCGTACGACCAAGAAAACGTTCGCTGGCATCGCCGGGAAGGGAGAAAGAAGGACCAGCAGCCAATGTCGCCTGGCCAATGCTAGGCAACAGAGAACGTTCGCTAACGACGACAGGTTTGCTAGCATGAGCCTGAGCTCGCCTGAGAGGCCCATATTGCTACACTTTTGCTCTAGTATTTATGCGTCACAGTGTCGCCTGTTTGGGAGCTCGGCTTTGTAGCCCGTTGCTCGCCTCAGATAACGGTAATGCGAACAACGTCATTCACAAAAAAGTCCGTGTTACCAAGTTGCAGAATAGCTTTTGCAGGCGTGAGGGCTTCCTCGTTTTCTGGCCTGATGTATGTATATTACCTATACACGCTTTTGCGACTGCGGCTTATACTTGGGGGCTATATCGGCTCAGAGAAAAACAAGAAAGAGAGAAACATTCGTTGCCTGACTTCAGATTCGATAAGATAGCTCACGCAGCATGGAGCTCCATATATAGCCCTTTCCAGCGCAACATCCTCAACAATGAAAAAATAAGATAAAGAAGCTTTTTGGTGGAGTTCGGCAAATAAGTTACGGTTACTATGTCAACAGTTTGGGTGGCTATTTCCTAAAGCAGCAATATTTCGGACCGCAAAAAGCCACTGCTTTAAAAAGAAAAAGAAAAAAATAGAGAAAAGCGGAAGTGGATGTTTTGCACAGCAAACTTAATTTGGTGGGATAGCTACCGTGACCCCGCCCCCTTGTCGAGCAAGAACTTTCTACCGGGGTAACAAAACAATAAAAAAACTGATAATAAAAAATAAGGGGAAAAATTGGCTCCCACTTGAGACTCTTCCTCCATAAGAGCACACAGGAAGTGGGCGAATCTTTCTCTTTTCGCAAATAAGTGCTAAGCTAACAAAAACCTCTTGGAAAGAGAGGATGTTGGGGTAAAATTCTTGTCATTCGCCAGCACTTTCCTCGGGATAGATATGGCTTATGTGCATAACTGCAGAAAGGGGGATTTTCTTGGGCCAGATTTTCCGCTCCTGTTGGAGACACAGACAGGAGAGGCTGGAGCAGACGAATGATGGACGCTGTTTCGAGTGCTATTTTTAAAAAAGCCTTGGTTAACCACACACTTCCCCCCATTTGCCCTTTTCCTCTCCTTCACTGCCTAATACCAATTTGATTCTGACGCCTTTTGCTCGTAGCTTTTAAGGTTCAGTTCAGGCTTTAATTTACATGGTAACAGCTCCCAAAATAGCTTATTGTTACGCAAGTAAAATGGTCTCGAACGTGAATTCTTTCTCCTTTGCGTAAGGTTTTTTGAAGTTTCCTTCCCCTCCCTAAGATTGACAAAAAACCCTAAGAAATGCCGAAAAATCCGTAAAAAATTGACGAAAAACCCATCCAAAACAATGAGAAAGAAAATTTCTAGTGACGGTGACGTTGCAGAAAGAATTATTGTGTCCTTACATTACGGATGTCTCGCTTACCAGTTTTTTGCGTTCGTTTTGCCTTCATTAATTAGCCTAGGTTGTCAAGAAAACGAGCTTTGGGTTGCAAACAAACAATTCCCAACTTTTTGGCCAATATATTAGAAATAATGAAAATAAAAAAATCTTACTGGAGATTTAGTTTCTTACGTCTGGAAGATACTGAATCGTGCCGGCTGGCTGAGCTTGGGGAGTCCGGGAGAGCTTTTGTGCTGTATATATAAGGTATTCTATGCTCTACGGTCTGTTCTTCCACAAAGTATCCTTGACAACAGACCGTGATAATAAAAAAAGGGGGGGGGGTGGAAACAAAGGAAAGAAAAATAACGCACAATTAGTTGTATGCTACAGCGTAACCTTAAGAATATAAACCCGTAATGTCTGCGCTATTAAAGGAGCTTGACGACCTCCATCCTTACAGATTTATACCCAAATAAAACTGCTCTACTTCTGGCTGGCACGCTTTACTAAAGCTCTATACTCTGGCTATAAAAGTGTGGTAAGCAAAGGCTCGCAATTCTTGAGCAAGCCAGCAGCAAAAGGATCTTCTTGGCGGGGCCAAAAACCCCTGAAAACCATCTTTGGGAGTTTGGGACATTCGTTATGACGTCCGATAGATGCCACAAAGCAAGCCAAGAAATTTCTTCGAAAAACCGAAAGGTGTAAACGCCCTAGCTGGTTAAAAGTAAAAGACTTTCGTAACGCGACGCAATTTCCTGAAACAAATATTGTTACAGACAGGTTTACGCCTGAGCACAAGCCCCTTCGACTCGACAAGACGAAACCTTTACACACACACACACACACAAATATCCACCAAAAGCCCTGTAAGATTTCTTTCCCATAAGGAAAAAAATCTCAGCTTTTTGGTTCACGTGCTTTTAGCGGCTACGGTATTACTGGCGGCTTCATAACGTTAACGATGTTTTTTCTAGAGCTGGCAACACACACTCCATAAGCACAAAGACAACGCCATTGCTGCGGACTGCACACAAAAACACCAACGTCGTTTGGGGTTCGCACAAACCGTCAGACAAAGAGACGATAATTGGAAAAAAATAAGCCTTTCTAGTTTCTCCTCTATCAGCCGTGCAACAGGTTCAGACCAAACTGCTTCTGTGTGACTTTGTGTGTGTGTGAAAACTTATTTGCAGTTTAGTATTTACTACATTCACTGCAAACGTTTTATGCCAGAGGAATATTTGTAACATAAAAATGAAAATTTTACTTTCCAACACGAAAACGTAATCTGAAAAACGTACTGGGATCCATTACTGAGTAACTGCTCACTTTTGGAAGTAATTCACTACTGAAATTTGTAAAACTACAGGCAAAAAATTTATACGGCGTTTACAGTTATGGAAGTGTAACAGAAGTTACTTAAAAAAATTTAATCTAATGCTTGTCGTATTGATTTCTAGTTGTTATCTAGTCTTACTGGATATAATTTATAGGAATACTTTTACTCAAATACTTCATATATATATATATATATATTGTTCCCTTACGCCTCATCTCGTCATCTTGTACATTGCGCACTGTTTCATATGACAGTGGACAAATACTAGGATTTTTCTTTATTGGAAGAATCTCCATCTCCATCCCTTTCTTTTTGCATATAAACGCACACAAGCGGAAAGAATACACAGGATGCTATTACTTTTCATATATTCTCTCCTCTACCCCCTCCCCCTCTCATATCCCAAGGCTTTTTGTGTCGAGTAAAGGACTTTGATGTTCTTTCCCCGTTAATGAACCAGCAAAAGACGAGTCGCCGTCGTGTGTTGCTTCAAATCTGCTTTTGGCTGCCCCGCAGTGCAATTTCCTCCCGTTACGAAAGCCTGCCACACCCTTGTAAGTTATAACGTGCATGCATTTCCATCAAGCGAAAAGGAAATGCTGTCTAACGTTGGGGCAAAAGACAAACGGGGGAAGTGAGGAGGGGGTGAAGGGGTGGGAAGACACCCGTGAACCTTCATTACACTAATCTGCGCCCAAACTAAGGCAAGTGCATACGTTTCCACCTAAAACAACCGGCAAACTGAGAAGTTTAAAGTCCATCGTCTTCTGCATAATCTCTCCATTGAGAATGACTTGGGTATATCCCGTTTACACTCTGCGTATACAGTCCTAGTCCCGAGTCCAGAAGCCCACACGTTTTACGGATGCACGAGTGGCTTTGAATAGCTTCCAAGCTGAGGAAAAGTGCTAAGAAAATCGTTCCCTTTTCCTGATTTCGGTCCTCCAGTTCCATTTGCATAATCCCTGACTTAGGACAGTAAAAACGTATGCTTTGCACTCGCTTTTAATAGCCAACTCCGCAAAAAGGTTGCCGGGTGATGCAAAACAAGGTTATGGCAGCGCAGTAATACAACTAACGCTCCAACAGAAATTAAGGTCATCTCCCCCTTAAAACAAAGTCCCATTCGAAGAGTCTTACCCCCCAGCCAGGCCCACTCAGGATCCTCGATCTTCTGGCTTAATTACCTGGAGTAATAAAAAGTGCGCCCTATGGTGCGCCCTTAAAGTTTTGCCTTTTAAAGTGAATACAACAGTTACGTGTACAGCGTGGAGAACGCTGCCAAAAATTGCTGCGATTAACTGAAGGGTTCTAATGAGCTTCTTGGCATTTTCCTTTAATTTTTTGGACTTTCTATTATTTTTTATCGTTAGATGCATGGGGTATGTGTAAGTAATGAAGTACTTGTTATTTCAGTTTTTGTATTTTTTATTTATTTGATTTTCAAATGTGTTTGTAGATCGCAATTTCCTGGTGGGTAATGCAGCGACGGACGGATCCATAATTTATTGTAATGAGGGATTCTGCCGATTGACGGGATTCAGCCGAGCTGACGTCATGCAGTGCCCGAGCCTCACGGAATTTCTGCACGGACCTTCCACTTCCACCGAAGTGGTTTCTCAGATCAAATCTGCCCTGACGCTAGAGGAGGAGCGACAGGTTCAACTGTTCTACTACAGGAAGGACGGTAAGCTCCTAAAGCTGTATTTCTCTACACATGCATTCCCATCTCAAAACAAACAGCTATCGACATTTCTGCAAAGCGTCAAGCCGAACTCGTAACATTACTCCAGCCTGGGCGCTTTAACGCAATAATGAAAAGTGAAGGGAGGAAAAACGAATGTGCGCCTGACCGGGCTTGCTAGCGTCAACGCCGGGTATCTTTTCATACACATGCTACCCCCTCGCAAAATAAAAGCTACCGACTTGTTTGCGAACCGCCAGGCCGTGACTCGTAGCGTTACTCCGGCTTGGGTAGTCCAAAAGGCCATCCCATAGCAACAGAAAAGCTACAAATTTTTTCGAGAATCGTCAGACCGGGACTCGTAGAATTCATTCGGCCTGGGCGCTCTTATGCAACCACGAAAAATAGGGGATTACGGGAGGAAATGAACGAAATGTGCGTCTGCCCGGGATTGGTTGCGTAACTCCGGCTTTCGTTTTCGCTCGGATAAAGCCTTTCTTATTGGGCGGAGGCATACGTACAGTAACGAACTTATTTATCGTTCTTATGGAGTTTCGAAATTGACCAATCACAGCGCTTATCCCCTGTTTGGATGGGGATAAGCGTTTAATTGACTGACCTGCTCCTTTATTTAACTGGGGACTAGGAGGGACTTGTTGAGAACCCTACCTGAGCGTAGAAGTAGGCAAGCAATGTAAAAACCCATCCAAACAGGGGATAAGCGC
>JAGJRO010000635.1:0-19470 GCA_022832285.1 Lepidurus apus apus
TTACACCAAGAACTGGAACGTTGTTTTTCCCATGTTTCGTTGTTGGTAAGAATGAATTTTGTACCGCGTATCCCGCAACGGGAAGATTTCAATGTTGCCCAACAATGAATGTAACTGTCTCCCCAACCAAGCTGGTCTGCTGAACCAGCTGAAATAGCTTTCGCGCCCCGTCCCTGTTAAGACGCTTTTTCCCAAACTCGAGAAATTTGATTGTTTTACTGCGTGATTTGAATGATATTCTTTAGAGTGTGATATTATTTTAGAGAGTGATATTCTTTTGAGTGATATTCGTCGTATTCTTTGTTTGAATTTTTCCAATATTAATACCATGTCATACTTCCTTGTTGTCGTACTTCAAACAGCAGAAAATAAAAGATCAAAAGTTGTAGTGCCAGTCAACTGGATAAAAGAAGAATTGTGCTTTTTCCAAAATTTGCACCGCAAAAGCTTGACAGCGCGGTCAGGGCGAGTATAGCGTACAACCCTGCTTGGCTGAAGTACGCTTTTCAATTTATTTCGTCTCATGGTAAGTTAATTTTTTTGTAATGGTTTAACTTAAGCAATATTATATTAATAAACTTTAATTTAGAACGCTACGAAGATGCTGCGGCCGAAGTGGAGCAGGGCAAAAGACAAAGGGTTGCCTATACCAGGCAGATGTTTTCTCCAAGCTGTATCTCGGAAGAGCCTCAACCTCAACTAACGACTGAAAAAGAGACGATAGAAGAAAGCGAGGAAATGGTTGAGTTCAGCAACGTCGCCCCATCATCCTTTCTGCTGTCCGTTGATGCAAATTTGCCACCTCGCAACTGCCCGCTATCATTTGGTAAGATTCTAACTTATTAAGCTATACATTTAGTTAGTCTACTCCTGAACATCTTTTTAGAACATTCGCCTATGGACAGCTTATCTCCGTCTCCGGAATGTGCTGCACCATTTGGCTGCGTGGCAAGCCAAGCATTGCCAACAGACGGTAAAACAATCCCGACTTTTTTAAGTGATAATAACTGAACTCACTAAATCTTTAGGTCGAAGCGAACAGGAAAGCGTTCCACCACTTTTGGTGAGCCAAGTCACCCAAAACGGAAACAACGCGAAAAAAGGTACGTTGTGCGCATAAGTAATCATTAATATTCTTCATAAACTAATATAATTATTATAGGCAATGACAATGCAATTTTCGGTCGTTTCAAACAAATGTTAAGCGAAGCAGGTAATTTAGGAAACGTTTGTCGTATGAACGACGTTTTATTCACTTCACGTGACAACTACCAAGGGGTACCAAATAGCGATAATGAGGGGGGATGAATAGGGAAACGAATGAAGGCAGAACCACGCCAACTCGCTGTTGGTTCAACCACTGATAACTCCACTATCTGACTGTTGTTTCCTTCCTTGCTGAAGCCGGACTGTTAAAAAACTCTCCCCGGCTTCCAAAAACAGCCAACTCACTTCTCCCTTAGGGGGGATCACAAAAAGGAGGGAAAGGGTAAACATATCTGGCACACGTGTGCCTCGCTACAAGCTTCCCTAGCACACGTGTGCCAGAGCACATAACATACCCCACCGCTTAAACCCAAATTACTCAAATGCAAGGGGAACACACAAAACAGGACACATTAACCATAGAAATTCCTCAGCCACGCCGGCCTCTTCATACGACGTCCATGTCGCGTCAAATACTCGTCCTCTGCTGCGACGACTGCCTCCAAGTCTTCCGTCAAGGCGGGCGGCTCAGCATCTTCTTCTCTAGTGGTGTCGGGGAGCGTCTCAGGAATATCTTCTTCATCCGTCTCTATTGCTGGTAGTTCTCTCAGCTCAGCCGACTTGACTCCACGAAGGTTCGATCCGTGCACACGCTTCCTGGTGCGACCTTTCCGGATTACGTAATTAGGCGGGCTGGCCTCGATGACTCGAAACGGCCCTTCATAACGAGCCGCTAGCTTTGGAGACGTACCCCGCGGGAACTGGCCCACCTTCAAGAACACCATATCACCCACATGATGCCGCGCTAACGGATCCTCCTGTACCACCTCGGCTCGCCCCTGCAACTCCCTCTCCGCTCGCGCACGGACCCACTCCAGTACTCCCTTCAAATTGCGGATATAACCAGCGCTGTAATGTTGGCCAGGGCCATCCTGCTCTTCGTCCGACTCCAACTCTGTCACTACTGGTGTGCGGCAGGTGGTCCCAAAAATTAGCTCGAACGGGCTTATCTTCGTTGCGCTGTGCTCCGCGGTACGGTAGGCCATCGTGACGATGGGGAGCCACCGGTCCCAATCCGTCTGGCGCTGATTAACGTATTGAGTCAGCATCTCGCACAGCGTCCTGTTAAAACGCTCCGTCTGTCCATTACCAGCAGGATGATACGGCGTCGTGCGAATCTTCTATATTCCCAGCCTCTGACAAATAAGCTTGACCAATATGGATTCGAAATTGGTACCCTGGTCCGTAAGGATACTCCTCGGAACTCCGTAACGACAAACGTACTCTAGCAGGCATGCAGCCACCGACTCCGCCGTCTGATCTTCTAACGCGTAAGTCTCTACCCACTTGCTAAACAAGTCGGATACCACTAACACGTAGCGCTTGTTGCTCTCGCTTCTCGGGACTGACAAAATATCCATGGACAGCTGGTTAAACACCTCCCCCATGACCGGTACTGTGCCACGACTATCAGTCACAGGTTTTAGGTTAGGCTTCACGCGAAGGCATTGCGCACATCCCCGAACGTAGGCGCGCACGTCGTTCTTCAAACCACACCAGAAGTAATGGGGCGAAATCTGCGATAGCGTCTTCTTAACTTCTAGATGGGCTGCCTAGATGGACGCAGGTCGGCGTTGGCCATCTGGAAATCGCGGCCACCTTGTCGAGGGAAGGCCTCAAACCCTCCTCGCTGACGATGTGACCGAGAAACGTTGCTTCTCGTGTGAAAAATTGGCACTTTGCGGGATTAAGCTTCAACCCACCTTTGCGGACGCGCTCCAGTACCTCTCCGACGGCCACTACGTGCTCTTCGAAACTGGAACTGAATACAAGTACATCGTCTAGGTATATGAGGACTGACTTCCAACGCAAATCCTTCATCAGGTAATCCATTAGGCGCTGAAAGGTACCCGTCGCGTTGCTCAGCCCAAAGGGTAGAACGGTGAACTGGAATAAGTCTTCCCCCGTGGTGAATGCTGTGACTTCTCGCGACCCTGCCTCCATTGGGACTTGCCAATAGCCCGACCGCTGGTCTAAGCTGGTAAACCACCTGGCTTTTCCGACGGCCGTCAACAGGTCGTCCATGCGTGGTAGGGGGTAACTGTCCTTCGTCACCGCATTCACGCGCCGAAAATCTACGCAAAAACGATACGAGCCGTCCTTCTTCCGGACGAGGACGATCGGGCTCGCCCAAGGCGATACACTCGGCTCAATTACATTATTGGCCAGCATGCTTCCGACCTGCTCCCTTACGATCTCGCGAAGTTGGACAGGTGTGCGATACGCGCGTTGCTTGACAGGTGGCCCAAATGTCTCAATCTGATGATGAACGTCGGCCACTCATCCTATCTTCCCATCGAACGAAAACACTTCTTCGAACTGCGACAACATCCCGCGTACTCGCTTCCTTTGGGCACCATCCAAATGGTCCAACCGAATCGACTCCATACCGCCCCCGCTCTTGTCGTGCTCTTCGGGAGGTAGCATCTCTTCCGTCAACTCGCCGATACAAACATCTCCAACATCCTCTTCCGGATGAATTTCTAACGGCTCGGACGATACGTTCAGCAGGTGTATCGGCACCACCCCGGCTTCTTCTGCTATACAAGAACGCCCAACCATCAAGCCTTTGCCGCTCACCCTACGGCTCGTTTCCACCAGTAGAACCTCCTTGGAAGTCAAACGTCTGGATTTGAACGACCCTCTGACGGTCGCTGGTACGACGGCTTCCGTGCCCGGCTCGATCACGATCATCTCCCGAACTCGCCGAGATGGCGCACCGAGATGGCGCCACGAAAGTCGCTGGGGTGAAGCCGAACTCCAAAGAGTTCTACTTCATCACTCGCAAAGTCGATTCTCGCTGAGGCAAGGCGAAGGAAATCCATCCCGAGGATCACATCGTCTGTGCAACCGGCCAGAATAAGATCCACGTTCACGGCTTCACGTCCTCCGACTCCGAAAACCACCCGAGTCACGCCTTCGGTACGCAGCTCCTGCTCCCGGTCTGCCATCGATACCCTGGGTCTAGTGTCGCGCACCCGAAGTGCTGGAATTCTATCGGCTAGGTGTAAACTCATTAATGACTCCTCGCTCCCACTATCGATTACCGCGTTGCAGGGTACCCCTTCCACCTGGGTCCTGACGATGTAGCAAGCATCAGTGGGGAGACGCCGACTCGTCACCACTCCGCCTGACGCGCTCGATGACGCTTTGGGGTCGCCGCTCTGGCTTTTGCAATTGGCCTGCACGTGTCCGACTTGGTTGCATAACCGGCACTTCGTACGACAATCGGCCGTGACGTGCCCCTTCAAACCACAGGAACCACAACGAACCTTGCACTCACGCTTGACGTGCCCCGCTTGCTTGCAGGCGTAGCAGGTAATGCGCTTGGTACCGCTGGAATTCTTGGCCGGACCACTAGCCATCTTCTTGTCACCGCCGCGCCCATCTTGCGTACCACCTTTCGGGTCATCTTCACTCACCGTCTTCCGGTTAACCGAACTCTTCCTCTCGGACTGTCGCGCTAATTGTCGGGACATTCGCCATATGTTGACTTTCGCAACCAACCCGCTGATGGTGCTAATCTGGGCATCGTAGAAGTGGGGGCGCCACTCCATGGGTAAACCCTTAATGAACTGCTCCATCACGAATCTGTCTATGGTTGCGTCGTCGTTAATTGCGGGGTTCGCCGATTTGAACAGACGCCTTAGCTCCGCCGCGTAGACAAGCGGCATCTCGTCGCGCCCCAACGTTCGGTCATAAAACTCTGCCAAATACAACCGCTGTGCCTCTGCAGGCGAGAAAATCTCTAAAAGAGCATCCACTAACGCGGTGAACGTCGCTGGTAACGGGTCCAAACTGTCCACGGCCACCCCGGCCGGGCCCTCCAATAATGCAGGCAAAACACGGCGACACGCGGTGTCCGTCCAGCCATTGGCTACCGACACCCGACGAAAATGGGAGAGGAACTGGCCAAAGTCTCCGGTACCATCGTAAGTTGGCGGCTTGACGAGACTTTTTGCATCGGTGTTGGACATTTCCGATTCGTCTTTTTCCTCCTCCGGCTTCACAAGCTTCACGTCGCCCTCCACTAGCTCCACGTCGTCCCTTACAGGCTCCACGTCGCACTCCTTACGTCCCGCTGACGAAAAACTAAACGTACCCGCTGGGCTTGCTGGCTACGTGGCAAGACTCCTGAGTGCTGGGTATCCCACCGCTGAATGTTAAGCGAAGCAGGTAATTTAGGAAACGTTTGACGTATGAACGACGTTTTATTCACTTCACGTGACAACTACCAAGGGGTACCAAATAGCGATAATGAGGGGGAAGGAATAGGGAAACGAATGAAGGCAGAACCACGCTAACTCGCTGTTGGTTCAACCACTGATAACTCTACTATCTGACTGTTGTTTCCTTCCTTGCTGAAGCCGGACTGTTAAAAAACTCTCCCCGGCTTCCAAAAACAGCCAACTCACTTCTCCCTTAGGGGGGATCACAAAAAGGAGGGAAAGGGTAAACATATCTGGCACACGTGTGCCTCGCTACAAGCTTCCCTAGCACACGTGTGCCAGAGCACATAACACAAATAATGACTTCAATGTCCGAAATGAAGGCGGAACAGAGAGAATTAAACAAAAAAGTTTCGCGTATTGAAGCAAACAGTGGGGCGCCACAGTCATCGGAACCATCACCCACGTTAGAAAAATTACCAATCCAGTCGGTTGCAGAATTTCACTCTTTGGAAAAAGATTTGGAGAACTCGGAACTACAGAGAAGTTTTGTAAGTAATTATTGAAAATGTTTCCAATTTTTTTAAATTTACTACTTAAAATCAAAGTGTAAAAAACTGTTTGTCGAACAAAATTTTTTACAGGTATCGACTATTCGCTTGGTTGGAGGAAACAACATCGAATGTGCAATAAGAAACGCTTGGAAAACTGGGGGTAGCGACAATATCTGGAAGGATTACAACTGGGAAGGCCGGCATCACAGTGGACGCGTGGTGAACAAGCCTGGTATTCGGAACACAATTGTCACCAATTTGATTCAAAGTAAGTCTATTTCATATTTATTTTGAACAAAATTTATGCGAATGCCATCGTCGACACCTGCCCGTTGATGGTTTCGTTTATTGTCAGTTTAAGACTCATATTTCTTGTATTTCAGAAGGCCTTATTAGAGCAAATCCCAAATTTAAAGATATGGAGAAACAAACATTTAAATATGTGACCTGCTCCTTTTTTCGACAAGCCCCTGCACGATGGAATGCTCAAATTAAACGGAACCAGCCAGATAATTTTTAAAAACTTTTCCGTTTGGGTTATGTAAATTTCATGTTTATTTATTTATTATTTCAAGTTCCGCCATTTTTTTAAAATTAAGTGCAAAATGTATTTCCATGAATTGTACCTGACGGTTACTCATTTATTTTCGTTTATTGGTTTGTAAATTTTTTTGCATTTGTTTTAAGTTGTGTATGTATTTGTGTATTACTGTGAAATTACTTTTTACAATTGTCGTTGGATAAAAATAAATCAAAATTGAAGCACAAAACGAAATTTCCTTGTTTTTCTAAAATAATAGTCATAATAATGTTACGGACCAAGGCCAAGGTTACGGGGGGGGGGTCCCTATAGGAATTAACACCGACCTTGCTTGTTTGAGGAATGTGACGGTCATGCTAATTGTTTGTTGGTTGAGGGATAAGGGTATGCTAAACGTTGTGCTAACGATTGTTCGGTGGTGGGTATAAAAACCCTATGTTCCCAATAAAAAAAACAGAGTGGTACCAACTGCAGAGAAATACAAACTTTGCAATCAAGCCATCCGCGACAATAATTAATTAAAAAATGCCCGTAAATTAAACATCCAAAACTCGTCTACTATACGTCTCAAAGCCTCAACTTCTGCGTATTTTGAACATAAAAATGTGACGAAGAAGACATCTACTAAAAGTTTCAATCCATCCGTATATTAATCATATATATATAGACGTTCGCAATGAGGACATTAGAACAAAGAAAATACGTCTTTTAAGCATATCTCGCATACGTCTCACGTCTGCTTCCAGACGTCTTTTGAACATTGAACAATTGTACGTGTGCTACTTGGGTGATATATCAACAATGAAATATTACGTAGAGGAATGTTCAATATACGTCTGATAACTGTACTAAATATGTCTTGTTAGTAGCTTAAATATACTTGAAAAGGATATATAATAGATGTTTGTTTAGCGTGCTGTAGCAAGATCATAAACACGTAATAATATACGTCTTTTTGACATTCTTTTTTCAACAGATGAACCTCTATTAGACGCTTTTTGAACGTATGTTTTCTGTGTCGAATACACGTTCGTTGCTGGTCTAATTGTCAAGCTTTTTTACGTCTAAGAAAATCCGTTCAAAACCAAACGTCCAGACCTCTAATATACGTATATTTTTAGTAAGTGTGCTACTTGGGTCGTTCGCTTCGCACGAGAATGATTACCCACTTTTTGACGAGGTTTGGTGCTAGACTGTAACATTCCCGTAGTGGTAGTAAGGGACGCATGAAGAAACACTTGCTTTTTTCTATAGCGTTCGCGTTCTTTAATCTTCCTGGCCTCTTTTTTTTGTCTTTCGAACTCTTCTTGCCGCTCCTTTGCTCTTAAAAGAACTGCCCTTACCGCTGCTTCGTTTTTCTTTGTTTTACCCATGACAAAAAAATTTACGTATGTAAACAAAATAAAGTCACGTGAAACGTAAACAAAACAAAGTCACGTGATCCCGCTCTGAAGCGAAACCTGTGGATAATCCTGTGCGTAAAAATATCCTGTGCGATAAACCTGTGGATAATCCTGTGTGTACGAACAGGATGAATGCAAGGCGATCGTGTGGCTTCGCACAGGATCCCGTCTGATTATGTGTTGGATAGCACGACGAGAGCAGTTTCTGTCTGGGAACGTGAACTAATGAATATTGAATTTAACTGACATTAATATCCCCCAAGTTAAGGTCATGTTGACGTTTCTTCTATTTAGTGTAGTTCCCAGTTACGGCATGTTATTTTTTTCCAGGGATTAGGTTAGGTTTGGTTAGATTAGGTTTGGTTAGGCTAGGCTAGATTAGGTTAGGTTAGGAGACTCGCTCCGAAAATGCGTCAAAAGGAGCACCTAAATGCCCGAAGCAGACAACTTGTGGATGTCATCCGAAAAGGCGTCAAGACACGCACCCTAATCCTAATACTCCTGCAAATTCTAAGCTTCATATTCGCTTTCTTTACATGAAGGTGGCACCATATGTTGGGGGAAATGGGGGAAAATTTCCTCCGAATAGGCGTCATTTAGCCTCTTCTAACAGAACAAAGCTCAATAGTAAACAAATGCTTTTTTTGGAATTGATTTTTTCCCGTACTATTAGTATTCCCATTAAACTGCTTATAATCGATGTATCTGACAAACGATACCGATATGTAGATCCGTGCTTAACGACGTCTTAACCATGGTCTTAACGGCCAATCAGCAGTGGAGCCGATGCAGCTCCATCGGCTCCACTTTTGGCTCCTCCTTTTCGTTCTATTTCTTGGTAACAGACTTCTAGGGTGCGTTTTATTGTGAACGGAACTGAAGAACTGCGTTCACCAGTTAGCTCAACTGGCATTTTCGCATGGACGGGGTTCAGCTGGACGGTTTTTTTTAGCGTGAACAGCTCAACGGGATGGCTTGGCGCGCAGTTCAAAAACCGCCTTCCGTTCATCTGCGTTCCTGGTGCATAGTAGAACTCGGGACGATCCCTAAAGGGTGGTTCACACTACCATTCAAAATCAAAAATCACCATTCAAAATCAAGAAAAGCAATGACTGGGGGCGTGGTTTGGTCTGATTTGGTCTGACCTGTGCCATTCAAATAAGATTGAATTTGGGTCGTTTGATTGTTGTGATTTGTGTGACTTACCACATTGCCAAGAAAGGTTGTATGAAAAACATGCAGGAAACTTTGGTTTTTGAGCAGCTAAATAATAAATAAAACTGTAAAAAGCCATCCAGATTTACTGAATTAATATTATAAAGTTTTATGTTGCAGCCAAAACAACTTGCGCTCAACGGCAACGCCACGTTTTCGGGATAAAAAAAGCGGGAAAAGCAAGATTAGGTTTTCATTTCCTATATTTTCTTTTCGTAGTACAGAACTCGGAAAAAGAATGAACAAACTGATTTTGCAGAGTGCAGTGGCAGCCTTTGCTTTATTGCTGGCAGCTCAAGTTCATGTAGATACCGTTGTAGCTGGGAAAGTAGCTGAACGTGAACTTGAAAGGCAAAGACGGAAAAAACAGAGAGTTTTGTGGGTGCGTCCATTCCTTCTGGACCGGCAAATTTTTGGGAACTTCACCACCGTGTTTGCGAAGTTAATGGCCATCGACGAGAAATACTTTTTCAACTATGTGCGGATGACTAAAACTCACTACTTCGAGCTATTGGACCTCGTGAAGAACGACATCGAAAAGAGGACAACAAAGCTTAGAAAACCTGTATCCCCCGAAGAAAGACTAGTAGTAACGCTACGTTTTCTATCCACTGGTGAAAGTCAAAGGTCACTGTCTTACCAATTTCGCTTAGGTATGTTGTATTGACTATTAAAAATCTAAATTAATCAATTCCGATTAGGCCGATCCACGGTTTCCGAAATACTCTCGCAAACGTGTCTTGTAATTTGGAAAAGAGTGGGAGCAAAATTCATTCCCAAACCAACCCAGCAGATGTACGCTGCCTCAATGCACAAGTTCTGGGAGTTATGGAATTTCCCCAATTGCTTTG
Source organism: Lepidurus apus apus (assembly GCA_022832285.1). Classification (NCBI taxonomy): domain Eukaryota; kingdom Metazoa; phylum Arthropoda; class Branchiopoda; order Notostraca; family Triopsidae; genus Lepidurus; species Lepidurus apus. The sequence goes on from JAGJRO010000635.1 coordinate 10,000, forward strand.
GGTCTATTGACGGGAAGCATGTTCGCATTATGTGCCCACCCAAGTCAGGATCCGATTATTTCAACTATAAGAAATATTATAGTCTGGTCCTTCTTGGTGTATGCGATGCGGAATATCGTTTCCTGATGGTTGATGTTGGTGCACCTGGTCGCCTCGGCGACAGCAGCGTTTTCCCGAACTCTACCTTTGGAAGGCAGTTCCTTTCTGGTACGCTTGATCTTCCAGAACAAAGAAATCTTCCCGGTACCGCAATTGAAGTTCCTCCAATGCTCATTGGAGATGACGCATTCCCACTAAAGCCGAATCTTATGAAGCCCTATGGTGGCAACCTAACCTTGGAACAACGGATCTTCAATTACAGGTTAGGTTCTGAATAGTAATACTTGTACAATAATTCAATTGTGCTTTCATTAAATTAGGCTTTCACGTGCGAGGAGAATTATTGAAAATACCTTTGGGATACTTGTCGCACGTTGGCGTGTCCTAAAAACAGAGATCAACTGTTCACTGAAGAATACAAGGAATGTGATTCTGGCTTGCTGTTCCCTGCATAATTTTTTGCAGCGTGATAGTACAACCAGAGCTTACTGTCCCCCATCGTTCGTGGACGGAGAAAGCCCTGAAACGCACGAAATAATCCCGGGTGATTGGCGAGCTGCAGCTGCCGAAGAAAGTCTGGATAATATGGCGACGAACATGTCCAACCGGTACCAGAAAAAAGCTGGTGAAATCAGAGATGAGCTGAAAAATTTCTTCTGCAGTGAAGCAGGCGCTGTCCCATGGCAGTTTCGTATTGTCACACAGACCGCGTACAAGTAGTGCATACTTGTCACTACTCGTACGAAGGAGGAGAATACAATCAAGAATATATGATAGAAAAATTCGATTCTACATTTTCGTTTCGACATGTCCGACACATCGAAAGAATTTAATGTACAACAAGATGTTTTCTTTAAAATGTTGTAATTCGCTATTCACAAAATTATGCCGTCTGTACTGTAAGTTGGCCAATTGTGGCCAAGAAAGCAATCTCGCTCATCTTCAACATAGCCATTGCCCTGGTTGGAACATCTAATCGCTCCAGTTGTTTCGCAATGTGCTGACCAAATGCTTCTGAATCGGACAGAGTTCGTGTTCCAGCTAAAGCAGATGCCACGGAGACTGATAGGGCACACGCCGTTTCAGTTAGTTTCTTCGAGTTGTTTTCTGACGAAGAAACAAACCGATCTATGGTGGAAGTTGATGTAAGTTTGGCTCTTTTGCCTAAAAGTGAATAATTACAGTTTTAGATTCAGACAATGAACTGAGACTTACGCGAACCCGGTTGACTAGCAGATTCAACGTCAGCCAATGATGTAGTGGGTGTACTAATCCGACTAGCAGCTATGAATAAATTTTTTTTTGACATACAACAAATGAGGTTTATGGTTTATGACTTACAAGACAATTCCTGATGGTCTTCCGATGAAATAGAGCACAAGGAAACCGGAGTTTGGCAAAACGGAACAGGAGTAAGGCAGAACGGAACAGGAGTTGTACATTGCTCTGAAGTACTTTCTTCGATGTAACATAGTTCATCCTCAAAGTTCGAAGTGGTCCTATAAAGATTAGTTCGTAAAATGGCCAGCTACGTCCATTATACGTACTCCATGGATGGATAGTCGTCTACGAATGATAGAGGTTCCAAAAATATCCAAGGTTTTTTTTTGTACCAGCACTCCCACTTGGGATGTTTTTAACAGCACGCTTAGCTCGCATATAATTGTTCCTCAAAACCTCCCACGCGGACTTGCAAGCAGGCGCTGCAATTGAACGTTTAATATAAGGAATTTGGAGGATATTATTATATGCTTACCTGGAAAACCAACTTCATCGCTGACTTTTTCCCAGCAATTCTTTTTAACAGAAGCATCTTTGTACTCGGTACACGAAAGCCTATAAATAGCGGGATAATTCCGGACACTTTCACTTAAGCGAAATTTGTCCGAGTCTTGCATTTTGTTTTCTTCTTGCTTTTCCCGCTTTTTTATCCCGAAAACGTGGCGTTGCCGTTGAGCGCAAGTTGTTTTGGCTGCAACATAAAACTTTATAATATTAATTCAGTAAATCTGGATGGCTTTTTACAGTTTTATTTATTATTTAGCTGCTCAAAAACCAAAGTTTCCTGCATGTTTTTCATACAACCTTTCTTGGCAATGTGGTAAGTCACACAAATCACAACAATCAAACGACCCAAATTCAATCTTATTTGAATGGCACAAGTCAGACCAAATCAGACCAAACCACGCCCCCAGTCAGTGCTTTTCTTGATTTTGAATGGTGATTTTTGATTTTGAATGGTAGTGTGAACCACCCTTAAGCACGCCCTAAGCTTGACGGGCGTTTTATTGTCAACGCTTGTTCAACTGAGCCAGTTGAACGGCGACTGCAGAACGGCCGTTTTATTGTCAACGAGAGCAGTTCAACGGAAGAACTGGTGAACGGAACAGTTCACAATAAAACGCACCCCTACACACGTACACAGGGATGTTCCCTCTATATATCTCCTTAAGCTTGGTGCACACTGGAGTGTCGTTTATGTCAACATACACAACATACGACATACGACTAGTAAACAAACCAGAAAATTTCGGCACAAAGCCGACATAAGCACTCTGACATACGAGTTGAGCACTGCTCAACTTTTGGCACACAGGCACAACTGACATACGCCTTTCCGCCAATCACAGATAAGGTGATTTTACTAGTCGTATGTTGTGTATGTTGACATAAACGACACTCCAGTGTGCACCAGGCTTTACTCTATGGTTTTACCGCCCTCTTCACCGCGTCTCGGCGTCACTTGATTAATATAGCGGCAAAACAACTCCTGTATAACACCTACAAATTGACCAAAAATATGGGTACCCTAGTTTCATCGACTGTGGATAAGAATACGGGGAAGAACCAGAAGTCCCTGGTAGAAATGGGTCGCGTGAACTGTTATGTCGTTCAGTGAGGGTTATTTGGTGATAAGCCGATTGCTATTAAATCCGTTTATTGATTATACTTTATTCAATGTGAGATCACAACGACTATTCTCCTGGTTACTGACTCACCAACTGCCCTCTATCATTTACTCTACANAACTAATGTCTCAGAGATAAAAGGGGCACCCCTGAGACCAGCAGACTGGTCTAACTTCGTAACAAGAAAACGAGCCCTTACTAATAATGGCACTCCAAACTCGCTCAAACGATACCAAAAGGACCTATCCCCCTTAACTCCTCTACGGTTCCCCACCAAAACCACAGCTCAGCGAAAAAGACAGCGGCAAAGACGTTGGGCCACTAATCTACCTCCACCCCCGCTAAGGCTCTTATCGATCAAAAAACCATTACCCTCGCCCGTCCTACAAACCCGATTTGCCTCCAAACGCGCACGATCTACATTTGACGGTGATATTTTGGATGAATCACCAATTAATCCACCGATGAAACGACGACGGCGACAATTACCAGTCCCCCAGTCTCTCCCGGCCTTTCATCCGAACCGCTTCGATCAATCACGGACTACTAAGAAGAATGTCCAGCGAGATCGAATTCCTTTTAAGCGTGAAAAAGTTCAAGTAAAAGTGGAACCGCCAGACATTAAAGAAGAACCTCCTGATTACGATTATGATCATGTTTACCCCGCAATTCCCTCTCCAACCCCTTTGCCTACCACGACAAAATCAATCACTACAGGACCGGCCCGCAAACGACATTTTCCCTACGCAGCCTGGGAAAAACTAATTAAAGTGACCATACCTTACAAAAAGCAACGACAGAGTCTATTTGACCCAGCTATCCAAGAAATCCGAAAGCGCCAAGCGCGAGCCGATTTAAAGAAACCGCTTTCTGTCTCACCATTAGCTCAACCGACTTTACGTTTTCGTGGTCGTAAACGAACTTTAGACCCTCTGCTCGTACACTGGGAAAGTTTATCCAAACCAGCAGTGGCCAGTAAACGACGTAGAAAGGCAACTAATTAAGACTTAAATGATTATTTATCTTTTTAAAATATAGAGGTTTGGGGAAAAATAAACTTTTACTCTTTCTTAAAGAGCAATAGCCAACGACATAGCATATTGATATTTGGATGGATTCTTATTGTACACATTATTCTAAGAACGGGAAAATTTGTTTCAAGTTTTTGTGACTAGCCGTTCCCAAGTTATTGACTTGCGAAATTTTGGCATTTTCCCGCCACGAGAGGCGTGACGTAGATATTAGATGAAACTTTACAGGCTGACCTGTTCGTGTTCGCGGTTCGTGGTTTGTGTTGGTAAGTTCGTGGTTCCTCTGTGGCTCTAACTGGCATGGCATCTAATATCTACGTCACAGGGCCCACGTGACCGCGCTGGCCAATGGCAAATATGCTCCGTTTGAATTTTAGAATTCTTATTTTCTTATTATCTAGTTTTTGTTTTAGCGTACGATAAAAAGACACATAGAACTGGAAACTACATTTTTTACTCCTTATTATAAGACACAGTTGTTTTTTGGTGGCTATTGCTCTTTAAGCTTACTGAGGTATATTTCATTTGTTGGAATTAAATTACAATACTAATAGTTAAAGGTAACCAAATGGTACCGTATCATAGGGTACCACATACCGAGGGTCTTCGGTATGTCTCAGGACCACCCTTTTGTTGTAATGTAACGAGTAACGCTTAACGTGCTCACGGTTTACTAATTTCTTCGTCCGTTTATCACGAGCAATCCGTCCATGAGGTTCTCGAATTGTCACAAGACTCCTTGTTTCATTGGCTAATTCTCCTTCTTCCTCTGGTTCGTCTCTTGGAACTTCGGGGTCCGCTACAAAGTCAAAAACCAAGCGACGTATTATGTCAAAATTCAAAGAAAACGAAGCGTTATAATTCAAGGTAAAACCCCGTATTTTAACTGTCGTTTTCCCCTGAACCGTTTGATACGCATAATTTGTAGGACCTCCCGTCACAAAGGTAACAATATGGTCACCGTTTAACTCATCCGTAAATTCACCCAAAAAATCGCCCAAAGGAGGATCATCATCTTCAGGGCTACTCACAAATATGATATAATCCGTATCGTAGTAAAGCACCCGACGCTCCAACAAATTCAGCTGACTGTACAATTTTAACCGAGCGTGAGTTGTAGTGAAAAAAGCTAAGAAGACGTTAGTGACGTCACGTTGAGGTTGAAAAGGCTGACGAAAGGTGAAATTAACTTCCAGCACCTCCTCATTAATAATGTTAAAATTGTTTAATTGGGAACGCTGATCAGCTAATAATTCATTAAGTTCCAACGTGGACCGTAGAAACTGGGTTTGTGGCTTGTTTTCCCGCATACCTAAACGCCCCCAAAATGAATTGAGCCACATTTTAGCCACGTGTCGTAAGCCTGGATTCGCAGTAATTTTAGCTGGGTCCAGCGCAATTCCTTAATGCTCAGCATACTCTCGAATGTACACTTCCTGTTCTGCTGGCGTTTGACAATGAGTAGGCCAACCCGAACTTTCTTGTTTAATTTTTAAAAAGGTATCAATATATTCCCGAAAAAGGGTGTTAGAACTTTCGGGAAAATGATACACTTAAAAAATACGCAACAATTGATATCCTTGACGCAGGGCTTCTTGCACTTCTAAAGTAGCCCAAGTCCCCGTCAAAGCACGTTGGTCAATACTGTGCTGACAAAGTTTCTGTTGTTCTGTTTCCACATATAATCGGCACAGGGGGAACATCAGCTTACCCCGAGTTCGGTAAGGTAAGACTGGAAAATATAGATGTTGAGGGGGTAAAACACGACACTTAATTAAAGCAAAGTAAGAGTTCACGTCAGCAAATTGACTGGTGATAATTTCTGGATGTCCTACTGGGTACTGACAATACTTGTTAGTCCAAGGGTACAATGACGTAAAATTGTAGTATTTGATTTTCTCGTCAGCAGTAACCGTATAATACAAACGTCCAACATCCGTACGTCCTCCGTAAAAAGCGTCACGAGGCTCCAAACGTGAAATCACTTCGTGATCGGCTAAAAAAGTCCGCACTCTTTCATCCACGTTTTTAAGCCGCTGCCAATCACACTCCCACAGTGACACCAGCTGATACCCTTTTTCACGAAACACTCTCTCCCTCTCCATAGTACTTTCATAGCGGTAAGCCAGAGACAATCCTTTATTGGCATGATTTTGTCCGTAAAAAGCTGAAGTAATAGGACCCAAATTGCCAAAACAACGAGGACACCCATGATAATAGCAACCGTAAAATTCGTAAATGGTATTGGTAGAACAAGCATAACCATCTACTCGATATTGATCAATGGCATACTCGCCTGCACCTTTGAGAGCGTGCTGAATTTCAATCTCTTCCGTAGCAGCTAAGTAGTTAACTTACGAATTTAGGTTTCAGAGATCGTGTATTGACTGGGCCTGAAGGGCTGAACGTGGTCGGAAATGAATTACAAGATTGTGCTGAGAACAGGGGTGGACTAGGTTAGTCTAGATCAGGTTGAATATGGACTGGATGGTCAGAATTACAGGAGATAATGATCAGAAGGATAAAGGAAAACGAGGTCTGGATTTGGACACGGACACGGAACACGAGGGCAAGATATACACCGATAGGCTATACGCGGAGTTCACAGGTTACCGAGGAGAGAACTGGCGGGCAAGAGAGGTCTGAATGACAAAAGCAAGAGAGGTCTGAAGGACAAGAGCCGGAGGTTCAAGAGAGGTCTGGTGAACAGGAGAGCTGGTGGACAAGAGAGCGATTTCCCTACCTAATACTCTTGACTTTTCCCCGTATTTGCGTCCACATAGTCTTTTTTTGCAGTCTCCCTAAGTTCATTCCCACTTCGAATCTTCCTCGACCTTCACCTTTACTAATTCCTACCTTTATACCTAACTTTATTTGCACTTTCTGAACCTTCTCCAAATTGGCCTTCTTCCTCTAACAATGTGATTTTTTGAAAGCCTCCCCTCACATCCTTTGTCAAATTTATCCATTCAAACAACTGTACTTTATGCCCCTGAGTAATTCTCAGTGGCAAAGAATCGTCGCTATGTACCTAAAATGTGCATTTTTTATACGCAGAACAGCGTTCTAATGTACTTATAGACTTGTTTCCAAATTCGCCAACGACATCTAGTGAAGCCTACAGGAGCCGAAGTGGCAGCCATTATCGGCCAAAACCTGAGGAAAAAGCGGCAGTCGACAATGCACCCGTTAGATGGCCCTAGTCTTATTCTCAATGCAAACCAACAGGTTCTCCAGTTTCGGAACTCGGGGATAAGAACGACACTATTGAAACGTGGCAATTGAAATAATAAGGTAGTGTAAGTTTTGTTTGGTCTGTCTCATTGTCTTACACAGCCCATAGGCAAAAGCAGCGTTCAAAGGTTGTTCAAAAGTCGCGCCGTTGTGCTATGCGACCCTATTTTCACTGTATTATGCAAGGCTTTCCAAAAAAAACATCAGACGCCAACGCCATCAAGTGAGAGTTTAGTATCAATAAGCTAAGGTATACGGGAGCCTTAAAACAGGGAGCTGGGAAGAAAAATGGAGAGAAATGGAAAGCGCATGCAAAACAATATTAATGGATCCGTCAAATATACAGGCTCTTATTGCATGCCTGACAAATTTCTGAAAATCGTAGATTGGAATACAAATCGTAGAGTATAAAGCCTAACCTGGCAGGCTTATATGCGCCTATATTAGCGAAATGCATAAAAAACCAGATGTAATATTTGTGTGTGAAACATGGTTAAAGACTGAAGATCGTGTTAAGATAGTGGAACCAGGGGAGGTGGAAGTAGTATAACACAGCCGTATTGTACACCAATCAGAATGCAGGGATTGGACCTAAGCCCCGCCCCTTAGGCCAATCCCTGCATTTTGATTGGTGTGCCACCCGGCTGTAAAAAAGGCGCGCGTTTCAAATTTAACCTTATATGACGTCACGATTCGTATGGCGCACAGTTCAAATTTTAGCCCCTACACTTAGGGTGGGACTTAGAGTAGCCGCGTTTCAAATTTTTAACCATTGGTGAGGTCACTATTCCTATGGCGCACAATTCAAAATGTTTAGCCCCTAAGCTTTTAGAGGCAGAGGTCAATCCCTGTAATCTGATTAGTCACGTTTTAGTTTTTTTAACCTTTTATAACGTTACCATTCCTATTGCATACAAGTAAAATTTTAGCTCTTTTAAAAAAAGATTTGTTTTATTATGAAGCATGGCCTAAGGGGCGGGGCTTAGGTTCAATCCTTGCAGTCTGATTGGTGTGCCATACGGCTGTAAAAAAGCCGCGCGTTTCAAATTTTAACCCTATATGACGTCACTATTCCTATGGCACCCAGGGTAAATTTTAGCCCCTACACTTAGAGTGGGACTTAGGGTAGCCGCGTTTCAAATTTTTAACCTTTGTTGACGTCATTATTCCTTTTGTGACGTCATTACGTATGGTGTACAATTCAAATCTTTAGTTTGCAGGCTTTTGACTGACATTCAAGCATTTAATCCTATGGATATATCCTGTTAAGGTAAGCTAGGTAAGAACTGCTTTTAAGAAAGAGTTTGCCAATAAGTAGTGAGATATTATATATAATTTGTTAATTAGTTTATAACAGCAATGACAGTCAGGGTAAATTTCACAAGAAAAGGGGCGGGCTTAAGTCAATCCCTGCAACCTGATTGATGTGCTATATGGCTATTAAAAAGGCGCGCGTTACAAATTTTAACTTTTGGTGACGTCACTATTCCTTTGGTGACATCACTATTCCTTTGGTGACGTCACTATTCCTATGGTGGACAATTAACATTTTTGGTCTGTTGGCTTTCAGGCTTGTAGGCATCGTTGTCTTCGCCCCATTTCGCAGCGTTCATCAAACTAAATGGTTGAAGGGAGAAGAAGTGATTTCATTACGAAAGACTGACAACCTCAGAACTGTTTCGAAAACTTTTATGATTGTTGCTAAAAAAGACTTTCGGTATATCTTTTCGTACAAATATGAAGAGAGAGGGAGGTTAACCCATATGAAGTTTACGATTCTTGAAAGGAACCTCTTTAGTACGAGGGTCGTTTGATAAGTCTTTGGGATTTGTAAGAAATCGCGTCATAATCCATTTGATAACGACATACTTTGAAAGCTTAATGTTTCAAAAGCTCTCAGTCAAAATTTTAGTCAAAAGCAACCTGTCAGTCACATCCGGTTATCGTTTGAAACGGAGAGGTTTGGCAACCCCGCAAAGATGGAGAAAAGTGAATTTCTGGCAGTGACAAAACATTTTTTTTAAAGGAGTGGACGGAAGCGTAGATAAAAGCCGAGTTGGATGAAGTTCATGGAGACTCTGTTCCTTAATTAAATACAATTTATTTTTGGATACACGAATTTAAACGTGGTCAAACCACCACTGAAGACGAAGCGCGCTCCGGACGGCCAGTTGAGGTGACATCATTGGATAAAATGA
>JAGJRO010000628.1:0-19656 GCA_022832285.1 Lepidurus apus apus
ACAAATAATACGCAAAAATCATAGAAAGCAAATGATTTCCACTAAACTCGCTGACAGTAACGCCAATAATTAGTTACATAAATGTTTAACATTGAAATGTCTGCCTCTATAAAATCGTTACATCTTAATAACTTCATATAAACATCGTTAAAACTAAATTTTACAGTTTCCAGTGTCTTTTTTGCTTCATTTTCCGTAAGTCAAGACGTTAATAAGCCTTTTTCAACTTATTGAAGGCAGAAATAAAAAACGGGAAGTTACCATGCCCTTCCCATTCATATTAATTAATTACTGTCGAAAGTCTTTTTGGATAAATTTACTCAACTTGCTTTGCGTAAAAGTATTACTGCGCCCCCTTGTTTCGCTGTAACGATTTTCTACAAGTATTCTATTGATTCAAACAAGCAAAAAAGGGCGTGTCTGATGTCTGCTATACTGATCATGTCACTTAAGAAACTATAAGTAAGGCGTTTCCTTCTTATTAATTGAAGGTGACTCTGAAAAGGACACGGAGAGTCACCCTGAAGCGTTTGACCGCGACGCATGTAACTTGGTGGAAAGTGGAAGAAATATAACTTTTGCAGATTTCACACAGAAATTTCCGAAGATGTGTTCTGTAGTGAAAATTACTCGAGGAATTGAACTGCCACAAGAAGGAAATTTCCTTCACACTTCACGTTGGTGGATGAGGCTTTGCTTCGGTATCGGCTTACCGTTAAGTAAAGGCAGTTATGGCTCCATAGTGAAGCTATTTACGTTCATGCTACTACTGTCTGACCTAACTGGGGGTTCGATGTATCTCATCGGTTGGACAATCAAAGGATATAGCAGACATACTGGCTCGACTATTTCTCTCCTGAGCATTGCATTGCTTAATAGTAATGCGTTCCTCTTGAAAAGCGTTTTCCATACAGTGATGGTATGGAAGCTCGAGGAGTTGCGCGCAGTAATACAAGCACTCAACCAACTTATGACTGTTGATTCGAAGCTGCGGAAAACTCTGCACATTGCTCTGGTTTCCGTCTTTCTTTTCGTGGTCATAACAGTAAGATTATATGTTGCTTTTTTGACAATGAATTAAATTTTGCAGTAATAACTAAGCTGATATTACTGACTATTTTATAGCAAGTATCGTGGGCCATTTTGTCTGCCCTTCAGAGGCATATACTCTTTGGTTTTCCCCGATGGGCGAGTATTCTCATCTGGGTTATGTCGGGAGTGTCTTTTGTGTACCCTGCCGTCATGGGCTACACTATTACATTGCTAATTGCTGCGCTGGGCTACCAATTCTCGTTAATGAAGAAAGAAATGGCGGCTGAAACGTTTGTTTCGTGGGAAAAATTATATCAACGCCATGTCCAACTCTGCAAAATGTCCGGCAAGCTGCAGCAATGTCTCGACTTGCCTCTCACGATACTCATAAGCTGTACCCTTGTGAACATCTGCATGACTGTGTACTTTATTACTGATATTATAGCTCGCAATAAATTCCCTGCACATTTTGCCGGAATGGCTTTCAGTTTACTGGAAGATAGTATGCGGTGTGTTTGCCTCTGCCTGGCAGCTGACTATCTCAGAAACCAGGTACAACTGTTTTCTCGGAGAAATATTACCGATATTTCTGTGAAACTAGGCGAATTCCGTGGCATTAGAACTGGCCGAAGCCGACTTGACCTATCTGCATATGCAGTCAGATCACATGACCAAAGTATGAGCTCAGTTCGTATACTACTGCAGTAATATTACTGCATAATATAATTATTACCGAAATATTACTATAGGAATACTACATACATATATTTTCGGAATTTCGGCAGAAATAGCACTATTTGAAATTTCTGCATTTGCTGGTAAAAGAAGAAATATTACTGCACCCAAAATTAGGACATAAATAAACTGAATAATTTAAAATTACGACAGAAATAATACTGTAAAATTACTTACATTTAATATTACCCCAGAAATATCATTTCAACTTTTCAATGTATTAAGAAAGTTCACTCTTAAAGATTACTGTTCACATTTCTTTTCTTTACAGATCGTACGAGGGTATTCGATAAGTGTTCGCAATCTAGAGCACCTGACGTCCTTTTCGGTTGGAGGATTTTGCCACTTAGGCAAACCCCTACTCTTGACGGTATAAAAACAGATTACGCTTAAGGTAACAAAATTACTGTCTAAAATTGCTGCTCCTTTTCTAGATGTTGGCAGTAACTATGACTTACTTCATATTACTGCATCAAACGCGAGGCTCGGAATAGAAAATCGCAACTTTTGGTAAAACTTGGAACACTAAACACGCTTACTTCAACACTTTCAGTAATCTCCAAAAATCAACTTTAAAAACGTATTACTTCACCAAGATATACTCTTTACAATCCGGCGTTATTGCACGTCTGTCCACCAAAAATTTTTGCAAAGAATTTTAGATTAAAAATTTTTTAGATTTCTAAAATTAAATTTTGGAAATACAATTTCACATTTTGTCGCCTTTTTTAGAGTGCATAATTACTGAACTATAGAAATATTAGACCTACTTAGTTCACCCGTCGTACGAGTCACGAGGACGTAGGAGTCACGTGACATCATTTCTACACAGTAATAGCTTCATTTTTTTGGAATGACCCTACGGAAAGATCTTACCCTATCTACGGAAAGATCTTACTCTATCTTGCTCTTAATTACCATGCGCTGGGCAAATTTAATAAGCCACCTAATCAAACTTATGACCTTTTGTGATTTTTATTTCTGCACTGCCAGCGCAGAAATAAAAATGCAGCCGAGTCCTTTGAGAGCATTTGGATTGAACACGTAGCTTTTCCGGTGGAAGAAATAGAGCTTTTCCTTCATCTTTTGCTGGGCAAGTTTGTTGATCTATCGGGTCTATCCAAAACTGACTCAGAGATAACTTCGGTGATCTGCCATTCTGCAGAAATTCTGCCAAATTCGTCACATATAACTGCTAACACTACTTAGCTAGTTTCACGCTACTATAGCAATAGATTCCCTGAATGTATGTTTTGTAGGAAGAGTTCTCGGTTTATGGAAGATAGCATGCGGTGTATATGCCTCTGTGTGGCAGCTGACTACCTCAAAAACCCGATAAAATTGTTTTCTCGAATAAATATTACTGATATTTCTGTGAAACTAGGCGAAATCCGTGGCGTTGCAATTGCCAGAAGCCGACTTGACCTACCTGCACATGCAGTCAGATCACATGACAAAAGTACGCGCTCATTTCGTATGCTAATGCAGTAATAATACTACAAAAATACAGTTACAATTACTTTTCATAACAACAAAGACCAAAAAATCATCAATTGACCTCCACCTTCTTTTTCACTGCAAACTTTTTAACAAAGAAAGAGCAAAACTCCTTAGGGTCCTCAGCTGTCACAAACTTCATTTCAATGCCCAAACCCTACTAACCAACCCCCAAGTAATCACCTCCACGGTCAACCTTTTTCTCCAAACAATCAAATCCAACAAAGGAACCCAACTCCATTTGAATTAACACACCCGATCAAGGCGCAACTCCGTTGCCCTTTCCACGTGTACTTGTCGTGAGAATGTAAGAATCTACTAAAACTATGCTGAAATAAAAGAAACGTCAACAGGCTGGATAGCCTACGAAGAGAAAAAAAAAAGAAAAAAAATTACTACCGAAATATTATTGCGTGGATACCGAATAAGTAGAATTTCGGTAAAATAGCACTATCTGAAATTTTTACTTATGGGCAATACTCTGGCTAAAATATGCATCGGTGCGTTTTACATTGCGGAAGAAATCCTTGCCAATAATATTTCGTTTGATTTTATTGTAATGGTCCTGACTGTGTTGAAACATGGCTTGTGACGCGTGTACCTCTGCGCAGCCGCTGATTACCTAAGAGACCAGGTAGCCTACCTATTTCTGTGGAAATAACCAGTAATTCTTGCTATTTATGTCCAAAATAGGCGAATTCTCTGGTGTTGGATTTGGCTGATGCTGAAATGAAATGTCCACAGACACCTCACGCGATAAAAGTACCACGAATTCATGTATTGTACATATTAATGCAGCTAATAGGTGTATTACTGCGTGTTCTGAAGTTTATAAAAGCTCTTTGTAATAACGTTTGTAATCTGCAGCATTTGACCTCGTTCTCGGTGGGAGGATTACGATGTTTAGGCAAACCTTTACTCTTGACGGTGAAACTAGTTTTAAGTTAGAAATACTGGTTAATTTCTGTCACGGCTTAGATGTTTGCAGTTGCAACGTTGTATTTTATATTACAGCGTCAGGTGAAAGACACAGAACGTGGCTGCTCTGCTAACTGTACACAGATATGCGAGTAGTTCTCGCTGATGCCAATTCCAAAACCATAGCAAAAATGTCTACTCACCCCAGTTACTGGCAGCAATATTGCTATCTATTAACCAATAGTGATTGTTTGCTTATCAGAAAAGACTGTTTTGAAACGCTTACTCATTTGACGCTATATTGATTTCCTTACTAACTAAGCAAAGAAAGGTGTGTAGTATATACTGGCTTATATCGTGTCTAGACTATCTGCGAAACTACAAATGCACTCTTCAAATTGAAAATACAATTAGCGCAACTCCTCTAAACTCAGCCAGCCTTTCCTTCGACCATCCCTGTGCAGTAGGTTCAATAGTCTTTTCGCAGCACTCCATCAGAGCTCCTGAAGAAACACTACAGCTCTGGGCAGAAATACCAGCAACCCGTGACCAAAATTGCTCAGAATTAAAAAATGGGTACGCTAGTTAAGTCTACTCGCGGTGATGAACTACCGCAAGAAGACAAATTAATCCACACTTTACGCTGGTGGGTGAAATTTTTTTTTGGTATAGGGTTACCGTTAATTAAACCCAGCTTTGGCTTTCAAGTGAAGCTCTTTACTTTCGTGCTGCTTAGTGATTTGACCGTGGGCCTAACCTTTCTTATTGGTATGGCGACTAACGCATACACTGAACACGCCAGTTCGATCGCTTCTCATCTCAGCACGTACCTGCTGCGCTTGAACGTCTTTCCCTTGACCAGCGGGTTTCATGTGGTGATGGTATGGAAGCTGGAGCAGGTACGCTCAGTAATACAGGCACTCAATGACCTTAGTACTGTCGATAAAAAGCTGCGGAAAATTCTAAAGACGGCCATGATCCTCCTCTTTGCTTGGGTGGTTCCTATAGTAAGTTTAAAGCAATTTATCTCCTCTAGAATACCGAACCTAAAATTTTTTAACTTCTCTTTTAACTTTTTTATTTTGTGACCTATTCTGTCAAATACGACAGCAAACTGCTTTGGGATTCTTACAAGGTTTTGCAAAAGTCACCATCTTGGGTTTGCCGCAGTGGTCGTGCAGTCTAATTGTGTTTTTTTTGGGGAGCTTCGTTTACGTATCCTATCGTCATTGGCTACACTATTACTTTGCTCATTACGGCGCTGGGTTACCAATTCTCGTTAGTGAAGGAAGAGATGATGGAGGCTGAAACGTTTGTTTCGTGGGAAAAGCTGTACCAACGTCACATCGAACTCTGCAAAATGACTGGGAGGCTGCAGAAATGTCTGGAATTGCCTCTCACGATACTAATAGGCTGTATTCTATTCTGGCTTGCCTTTGCATTTCTATGTTTTACATAACTGTTCATGCAAACATCCATGATTTTTCTAACAATTTCTTCATATATATAATCATTATTTCTGAGTACTATACGCGTTGTGCATGCCTCCGCGTAGCTGCTAATTACTTACGGGTCCAGGTAAAACTTCATTTTCAAGGAAATAGACACTCAACTTATTACTGCCATATTAGGCGAATTCCCTGGCGTTGGAGCTGGCAGAAGCTGACGAAATCATTGCTTCTGCAAACATCTCGAGTTACTAAAAAGAACACAATTACTGCAGTAATTATTACTTTAAAATAATAACTGCAGCATTAATTAATGCAGAAAGATTCGAAAGTATTACTAAATTCAAAGCTTACAAAGCTAAATCCCCACATTTATACAGATTTATATCCCCACATATATACAGATTTTCCCCACATTTATATACTACTTAAATATTGCTGTCATGCCCAGCTACATCTAATATTACTTCAGGGATATTTATTCCCATTAAATTACTGTAACATCGTTTCATTTGAACATTATTCGCGTAATGGAGTGCTTAGAAAATCTCAGTCAGTATTATAAGCCACTGAAGCAATAATTACTGAAAAAATATAAAAAAAGTAATAACTAAATTCTAAGCTTGTTGAGATAAATACCCACATCGATACATAAATGCTGTTGAAAAATATCTCTACAATATATTACTGCCTCTAATATTACTTCAGCAATATGCCTGCCCTTAAAATTGCTATCAGATCGTTACCATTTAAATACTATTCTCGTAATGAGTTACTCATGAAATACTCTTTCATGTAGATTATACGGGGATTTTCGACCAACATCCTCCATCTGAAGCATTTGACGTCATTATCCGTGGCAGGATTCTGCCGCTTGGGCAAACCTTTACTTTTAACGGTAAAACTTCACTTGCCTGTTAGAACTCGTGACAAAAGAATTACTGGCTAATTTTCTACGTTTCTAGATGTTGGCAGTAGTTATGACGTACAGTACTCCAAGTAAGTATCGCGGGGATAGCCTTTTCAAATTGACCAATGGCAGTGCTTGTCGTCATTCGGACCAATCCTGTCGTGCCCAGACCACAACTACGCTTATGCAGGGTTCTCAACACTATACCCCTTCTAAAATTCCCAGTCAATTAAAAGCAGGTTCAATTAAAAGCAATTAAATGGCATTTAGTAGCGAATCTAATCCCTCTACCTGGCAAAAAGGGCAAAACAAGAAAGCGGTTGGCGAAAGTGAATCAAAAAATTTATTTTTAGTCAAGAACATTTTTATAAAGAATATTATTATTTATTAGGGCGATGTGGCAGTAGCTGCAAATTCAGTGGGAGTCCTTCCTGTGGTTCAGTAATCGGCACGATTGGGAGTCTCGGTAAAATTGGTCTAAATCTTCCTGGATTCATGACGAAGGTAAAGCTAATTCAAATTTGAGAGCCTGGAATCAATCTGATCACATCTTGGATTTTATTCAGGTTTATATAGCAGGTGAAAAAGGATTAACGTCGTAAGGAAAACAAGTTTCTCTGTTCAATCGGTCCCAAGTGCTCTCTCTGTTTCATTACGGATATGTTTCTCTGTTTACGGATATGCTCGGATATGTTTTTATCTGTTTACGGATATGATCTTTCTGTTTCATTAGGGATATTTTTCTTTCGGTGAAAATAGTGCCGGGAAAAGAAAGCATATTCGTAGTGAGAGACACAGCACTACCATGGGATTTCATATTAAGGATATTTGATTTCTTACTTAACACAGAGAAAACTTGTATTCATCATGACGTTAATTTTTTTTGGGGAGCTTCGTTTACGTATCCTATCGTCATTGGCTACACTATTACTTTGCTCATTACGGCGCTGGGTTACCAGTTTACGTTGGTGAGGAACGCGATGGAGACTAAGGTGTTTGTGTCCTGGGAAAAGCTTTATGTACGCCATGTCTTACTCTGCAAACTGTCCGGAGAGTTGCAGCAATGCTTTGATGTAATCCTACCCATCCTGATTGGCTGTACCTTGGTTAATTTATGCATCTCGGTGTTCTACATGGTGGAAGACATAGCGGCGGCTCGTTTCACTTTTATACACACTTTCATTCTCCTCCACGTTTCACTCATTTGCTGTATACGGTGTATTTGCCTCTGCGCAGCCGCTGATTACTTAAGAAACCAGGTAAAAATATTCAGAAAAACTGCAGAAATGCTGAAGAGACACTGCATAAATATTGTAAAAAATAGTGCAGAAATACCGTCCGGATACTGTAGAAATACTGCATAAATACTACTGAAAATACTATAGAAAAATTGTGCAGATATTGCAGAAATACTACGGAGAAACTGCATAAATATTGTACAAACACCGTAGAACTATTGTAAAATACTATAGAAACTGCAGAAATATTGAAAAAATGTAGAAATACTGCAGAAATTCAGTTATTTTTTCTAATTAGGCAGGTTCGGTAGCGCTGAAATTGGCAGAAGCAGACTTGGAGTACTTGCACTCACCGCAGACGTTAAAGGTAAGAACTCAATCACCCTCACCTCAAATATTACTGCAGCTGAAGTTATATTACTGTCTCTTGGTAAAGATCATCCGAGGCTTTTCTTACAACGTTCACAAGCTGAAGCATTTGACGTCATTCTCGGTCGGAGGATTCTGTCGTTTAGGCAAACCTTTACTCCTGACGGTAAAAAAACTTGCAGATTTTATAAATCTTAGCAGAATTACGTGATTAAATTACTGTCATGTTTAGATGTTAGCTGTAGCAGCGTCGTACCTGATATTACTGCGTCAAATGAGAGACACGGAAAACGGATAGTCAACTAACTCTACGCAGAAATCCGAACAATAAAACCTAGACACAATCTTCACCTTATTACTTCACCAATACCAAGGACTGCAGTCTTACAATTCCTAACTTTTTTAACGCATTATTGAACTTATTTGTCTACCTAAAGAAACAGCAAGGTAGTCGCCCACTACATAGACTCTATAAACCAAAATTACGCGCCCGGGTTAAGTTGATATATCGATTACCCGTTTTACTACTTTCACACGTACTTTCCCCCCAAAAAAAGCCATTCGGTAAAAAGCTTTAAGGACCATTTAATCAAACCCCTAAAGGGCGTTTCCTTCTACCGTGGGTGTGTTCGTAGCACTTTTTTTTACAAAAAACGAAGGTCCACGAGGCTTCTTGAGACACTCGGCCAGAGCACGCGGAAGCAATATAGCAGCACTAGTCCTCTGGAGAAGGCTTTCAACCGGTCTGTTTGTGTCGAAGAAATGGGAACTCTAGTGAAACCATCTGGTGAAGCTAAACTATCAGCAGATCAATACCTACTCTACACTTTGCGCTGGTGGTTGAAGCTTTGTTTCGGTATTGGCTTACCGCTAAGGCATCCTAGTTATGGGTTCGGGGTCAAGCTGTTTACTGCAGTGATTTTGCTGTGTGACGTCACGCTGGGTCTGATGATCTACACCGGGCTTTTAACGGTCCAGCATGAGCTCATTACAAGCAGTACTGCCTTCAGGATCAGCAGTTCGACGCTTCATTTGAACCACTTTCTTCTGACTGCTGTGTTCCATTTGGTTCTGGTATGAAAGATGGGCGATATGCGCACAGTAATACAGGCGCTGAGTCAGCATATTACTGTCGACTTTAAACTCCGGAAACTTCTTCAGATTGCTTTGGTAGTGTTGATCACGTACGTTGTCCTAACGGTAAATGAGACTTGAAAAAAATGAAAAATTATAGCTTACCAATTCGATGGCTTGAAGTAATATGGCTGAAAACTGTTTATATACATTAATATTTTTTAGCTCATTGTTACGCTAATTTTGGTAGCCTATGCCAGTCCTGAAATCTACAGCTGGCCTCAGTGGAACAACACGGCTTTATGGACCGCTTGGGCCGTTTCGTTTTCGTACCCCGAGGTCATCAGCTATACTATTACTTTGCTCATTACTGCACTGGCTTATCAGTTTGCGTTGGTCAGAAAAGCCATGGAGACTAAGACGTTTGTTTCCTGGGAAAAGCTTTACGAGCGCCACGTTTTACTCTGTAAATTGTCTGGCAAGCTGCAGAAATGCTTCGATCTTATCCTCTCGATCCTCTTGGGCTGCACATTGGTGAGCTTTTGCCTGGCAGTCTTTTACTTTGCGGAAGGAATCGTCTCCCGTCGCTACAGCAGACAATTCTTCGTGATGGTTCACTTTTCACTCTTGTACTGTATGAGATGTACGTGCCTCTACGCAGTAGCTGATTACTTACGAGATCAGGTAAAAAAAGAAAAAATACACAGAAATGCAGAGATATTTCTGCCGGAAATAGGCGAATTCCGTGGCGTTGGAACTGGCCGAAGCTGATTTGAGTTACTTGCACACACCTCATACGCTTAAGGTAAAAACCTTGAATATTGCTGCAGCTGAAAATTTATTACTGCGTTTTTAAAGATTGTACGCGGATTCTGTAACAGCGCCCGTAACCTAAAGCGTCTAACCTCGTTCTCGATCGGAGGATTCTGTCGTTCGGGAAAACCTCTACTCTTGACGGTAAAACATAATGAATCTTGAAGAAAAAATACTGGCTTAATTTCTGTGATTGCTTAGATGCTGGCCGTAGCGATGTCTTACCTAATATTTCTACGTCAAATGAGAGTAACTTTCAGCGATAAGCTTCAAACGAAACCTATCAATTTTTCTTCAAATAAGGCAAATAAAGATCATTCATGGAACAGATTAGCTGTTTTCGGAACAAGCTACATAATTCAGTACATTCTGAAGGTCAAGAGGTTGTTTCTAGACGAAAAATAATAACTTAGTGCGACTCACAGCAGTCGTTTGAACGTTTCATGTCTGATAAGACGTCTTAATCAAAGCGCAGCGCAGACTCCAGACATTTAACAGCAACGATGAAAGGAATAGTGAATAATATTTCTGCGGCAGAAATGCCTAAGCAAGATTTTGTTTCAACCTCGCGTTGGTGGTGGAATCTTTGCTTCGTCATAGGTTTACCGTTGCCTAAACAAACTTGTAGTTTTTGAGTCAAAGTATTTTCCCTTGTAATTCTTCTCTGTGATGTAACAATGGGATTAGTAAGTATTGCCGGTAAAATTTCGGAAAGTCTATTGATGTTAGAAGCGACCAGTGCCTACCAATACAGCAAAGTATTGGCCTTTTTTTCTATTTTTTCTGCGACCGTTGTGCTCCATACAGTGTTAGTATGGAAGCTGGATGAGTTGCGTGCAGTAATATTGGCCTTTAACCAGCTTATTATTGTCGATCTGAAGCTACGAAAACGGCTAGAAATGGCTGTGGTACTGACGCTGGCTTTCCTAGCCATCATAGTAAGTTTTTTATTTTTGTCTCAAGACACGGCCACTTAATGAGACAATAACTGCAGCAAATCGGAATCAGAATTCTGGATATCTTCATACATACAGAAAAAGACTTCGATTTGTCGGAGACTTTGTATATTGCTGTCTGGATACTATGGGCAGTTTTCGTCTGTATACCAGAGAGTCATTGGTTACACCATTACGATATTGATTACTGCGTTGGGGTACCAATTTACATTGCTGGGGGAAATTATGCGGACTGGAATGTTGATTTCTTGGGAGAAGCTCTAAACGCCACGTACAGCTCTGTGAACTATGCAAGAAACTACAGAAATGCTTCGACATGCCCCTGATGATACTTATGGGCACTACTCTGGTCAATCTCTGCATTGTCGGATTTTATGCAGTGCAAAATGTACTGACCAATTCCAGTTCTGCAAATTCTGCTGTGAAATTTCTAATTATCTTTGATTATTGGGTAAGATTATTGTGTTTCTGCGTGGCTGGTGACTACCTACGTGACCAGGTAGAAAAACATCACAGAAATACACAAAAATGTAATAATATTTCTGTAAAAACAGGCAAGTTCGTTAGCATTACAACAGGCGAAAGTTGACTTGACAGTCCTTCACACTGTTCACAGCAAAGAGGTAATTCAACCTTATTTCTTAATATTACTTCGGGTACAAGTAATAAGAACTCTCCTTATTTCTGCAGATCGTGCGAAGTTTCGCAACGAACATTCGCAACCTGGAATCCCTAGCTTCATTTTCGATTTATGGCTTCTGCCACTTGAGCAAATCTTTACTTTTGACGGTAAAACCCAACGGAAGAAATATGTAGATATATAACTGGCTTAAAATGACTGCTATAGATGCTGGCTGCCTCCATGACGTATTTTTTGTTCTTGTGTCAAGTACAAGTCGCGGAAAAAGACTCAAGTCACCATTGCTGTAACTATACGCTCCTTTGCAGTAATACAATCCAGTAAATACAGCAATAGGCGAAAGTCTACGCTAGTACATTTAAACGAACCCAGTAAATCGCAGTCATATTTCTGCAGTAATATGAAGACAATACCTTTTCAGTGGTAAAATGCATATTACTAAGCGGACTTTCCCTAGTTAATTTTTTTAAATTTAATTACTTTAAGCTGAAATCCGTTAACTGAGCGTGCTAATAGCTTAGCAATAGCACTAAAGTCCCTACAGATCAATACAAAATGCGTCCAAAGTATCCAATCATTGTACGAGTCCACTTCTTCCGTTCATCCTTTATGGGTGTAACCAATTCAAATGAGAAAAAAATCAAGCAGAATATCGCAGAAATATACAGATATTTCTGCCGGAGTATAGGCGAATTCCGTGGCTTTGGAACTTTCCGAAGCTGATTTGAATTCCCTGCAAATACCTCATGCGCTTACGGTACTAACTTCAACTATTGCTGCAGCTGAAGATCTATTACTGTGTATCTTGCAGATCGTACGCGGACTCTGCCACAGCGTTAGTAATGTAAAGCTTTAACCTCGTTCTCTACCGGAGGATTCTGTCGTTTAGGCAAACCCTTACCGAATCTTTGACGAAGAAATACTGGCATTATTTCGGCACTTGTTAGATGCTGGCCGTAGCGATTTCTTACCAAATATTTCTCAGTCAAATGAGAGACATGGAAGTCGGATGCTCTTCTAGCTCCTCGCAAAAATTGGAAGGATGAAGGCAGTACCTCCTCGCTTTATTAATTTCTAACTCTAAGTTCTATTACTTCAAAACTTTCCGTGGTAAGCTACAAACGAAATAAATCCATTTTCATTTTCACATAAGGAAAGCACAAGACTATTTCAACTAGCTAGCTGTTTCCAAAACAAGCTACGTAATTCAGTGCATTCAAAGGGTCAATAGGTTGTTTCCACTTACGGAAAATAATAACTTGCTGCGACTCACTTTAGTCGATTGCACGCTTCACCTCTTAAGAGACGTGTTTTAGTCAAAGCGCAGCACGATTTCAGACAGTTTACGGTAACTCCAGAAGGGTTAATGAAGACTATTTCTGCGGCAGAAATCTAAAAAAAACGATTTAGTTTCCACTTCTCGCTGGTGGTGGAACCTATGTTTCGTCATAGGTTTACCGTTGTCTAAACAAAGTTATGGATTCCGAGTCAAAAGTATTTACCACTGTAATTCTTTGTTTGTGAGGTAACAGCGGGGTTAATAAGCATTGCCAGTATCATTTATGACCTTGTAATGGGGTCACAAGCATTCAGTGCGTACCAATATAGTAATGTACTTGGCTTTTTCTCTATTTTACTGCGACCATTGTGCTCCATATCCTGTTAGTATGGAAACTGGATGAGTTGCGCGCAGTAATACTGGCCTCTAACCAGGTTATTGTCGACTTGAAACTACGAAAATGGTTACAGATTGTTGTGATATTGACGATAGCTTTCCTAGCCATCATGGTAAGTTTTGTTTTTTCCTTTTTGGCTCAAAGTACGGTTAGTTAATGCGTTTATGACTCCAGCAAATGGGAGTCGCAGTACTGGTCATCACCACACCCACAGAAATAGACTTCGATTTGTCGAAGACTGTATATTGCGGTCTGGATAATACGGACAGCTTCGTCTATTTATTCGAGTCATTGGCCAAATCCAGTTCTGCACTCTATGTTGTTACATTTCTAACTACCTCTGAGTATTGTGTAAGATTATCGTGCCACTGCGTGGCTGGTTACTACCTACGTGATCAGGTAGGAATACCTCCCAGAGATAAAGAAAAATGTAGTAATATTTCTGCCAAAAACAGGCAAGTTCGTTGGCGTTGCAACTGTCGAAAGTTGATTTGGAAGCCCTTCACACCGTTTATAGCAAAGAGGTAATTCAAACTTAATTTCTGGATATTAGCGGGCACAAGTGATAGGATCGCTCCTTATTTCTGCATACCATGCGAAGTTTTGCAAGTAACCGTCGCAACCTGGAATCCTTAACTTCATTTTCCGTTTATGGCTTCTGTCACTTGAGCAAATCCTTACTTTTTATGGTAAAAAATGGAAGAAATACTTAGATGTATTACTGCTTACTGGCTTAATATGACTATACTTTATAGATGTTGGCTGCCTTCATGTCCTTCTTTTTATTCTTATGTCAAGCACAAGTCACGGAGACAGAATCCAGTCACCAGTTTTGCAACTATACGGTTATTTTTGCAGTAATATAAAGATCCAGTAAAATCGCAGTACGATTTCTACCGTAACATAAAACCAGTCATATTTCCGCACTAACAAAAAAGTAAGGTTTCAGAAGTAAAATAAAAGAACAATTTCTGACGTACATAAATTTAGACTTGTAGTAATATAGATTTCGTGCAGTATGCATAGTACTTCGCAGATTTTCTCTACTTTAACACTAATTTTATTCAATTACTTTCAACTGAAATTGAACGTACTTATAGCTTAGCAGTACCACTAAGGTCACATACAAAATAAAATGCGTCCAAATACAAAATCCGTCAAAATCCATCAAAACAACTTCATCAATACAAAACGTGTCCAAAGTCAAAGTGTATAAATTATTGTACGAGTCCATCCATCATTTCTGCGTGTAAACACTTCCATTGGGAAAATATTTATAGCTACAAATTACTTGAAAGGCCCTAACAACTATCCTGTAAAGTAGCAAGCTTCAAGTATAACTGTCGGGCCGAGATGAGTTGCGCATATCCAACTCTGTAAATTGTCGGGCGAGCTCCAGAAAAGCTTCGATCTGATCCTCTCGATGCTCTTGGGCTGCACATTGGCGAGTTTTTGCCCTGCAGTCTTTTACTTCGAGGAACAAATCATCTCCTGTCGCTACAGTAAAAAATTGCCAATTTTTTCCAACATTTTTTTCATTCTTGTACTGCACGAAATGTACATGCATCTATGCAGTCACTGATTGCTGAAGAGATCAGGTAAAAAAATTTAAAAAATATCAGAAGCACACAGATATTTCTACCAGAGTATAGGCGAATTCCGTGGCATTGGAACAGGCCGAAGCTGATTTGAATTACTTTCATAGACCTCATTCGCTTAAGGTACTAACCTTGAATATTGATGCAGCTGAAGATAAATTAATGTGTCTTTTGCAGATTTTACTCGGATTCTGTAACAGCGTTCGCAATCTAGAGCATCTAAACTCGTTCTCGACCGGAGGATTTTGTTGTCTAGGTAAACCTCTACTCTTGACGGTAAAACTAACCAAAGTTTTTAAGAAGAAATGTTTATGCGGTTTGTATAAAACAAGAAAGAGAGAAAATATGTCTTTTTTAAGAAAAATTATGCGCGAAATACTCTCAATTTCTGCGGTTTGCTTAGATCTTGGCAACAGCGATGTCTTACCTGATACTCCTTCAAATTAGAGACACGGAAGTCGGATGCTCTTCTAATTCTTCACAAAAATCGGAAGGATAAAGGCGTTACCTCTTCGCTTTACAACTTTATAAACTTCGCTTTATAAACTCATCACTTTATAAACGGCTAGCTCTATAAATTCACAACTTTCAGAAATAAACCTAAATTGAAACCCATCCGTTTCCATGGTCATCTAAGGCAAACACAAGCCACTTCACCAAACTAGCTACATTATTCAGTGGACTCGGAAGATTGAGAAATTGCTTCCAATTAAGGAAAGAAATAACTTGATGCGGCTCACTATAGTCGATTGAGTGCTTTAGGTCTGAGCAGACGTCTTAGTCAAAGCGCAACCCAATTCTTATCACAGTTAACAATAGCTATGGAAGGATTAATGAAGATAATTTCTGCGTCCGAAATACCCAAGAACGATTTAGTTTCAACCTCGCGTTACTGGTGGAATCTTTGCTTTGTAATAGGTTTACCGTTATATGAAAGAAGTTATGGATTCCGAGTCAAAGTATTTACAGTAGTAATTCTTCTCTGTGACGTAATAACGGGGTTAATAAGCATTGCAAGTAACATTTCTGACATTCTAATGGGGTCACAAACGTCTAGTGCTTACCAATATGGTAATGTACTGGCCGATTTGTCTATTTTTATTGCGACCACTGTGCTCCACATAGTTTTGGCATGGAAGCTGGATGAGATGCGCGCAGTAATACTGGCCTCTAACCAGGTGATTACTGTCAATTTGAAGCTCTAAAAATGGCTACAAATTGCTGTGATACTGACCATAGCCTTCCTAGTCATCGTAGTAAGTTATTTTTTTATTTTTATTTTTGGTGCAAAGTAAGGTTACTTAATGCGACAATAACTACAGCAAATGGGAATCGCATTACTGGTTATCATCATACACACAGAAATAGACTTCAATTTGTCAAAGATTTTGAATATTGCGATCTGGATACTATGGGCAGTTTCGTCCGTATACCCGAGAGTCATTGGCTACACTATTACGCTATTGATTACTGCATTGGGGTACCAGTTTACATTGCTAGAAGAAGTTATGCGGACGGAAATGTTGATTTCTTGGAAAAAGCTGTACGAACGCCACGTGCAGCTCTGCGAACTATCCAAGAAACTACAGAAATGCTTCGACATGCCCCTGATGATACTTATGGGCACTTCCCTGGTCAATGTCTGCGTTGCCGGCTTTTATACTGTGCAAGACATAATGGCAGGTCACATTTCTAAGTATTCCGTTATTGAATTTCTCCTTTTGTTTGAGTATTGTGTAAGATTATCGTGTCTCTGTGTGGCTGGTGACTACCTACATGACCAGGTAGACAAATTTCGCAGAAATATACAGAATAATATTTCTACCCCAAAACAGGCAAGTTCTTTGTCATTACAACTGGCGAAAGTAGACTTGAAAGCCCTTCACACTGTTCGTAGCAAAGAAGTAATTTAACCTATATATCAGGATATTACTGCGGGTACAAGTAATAAGATCGCTCCCTTATTTCTGCAGATCGTGCGAAGTTTCGCTTTGAACGTTCGCAACTTGGAATCTCTAACTTCATTTTCGGTTTATGGCTTCTGTCATTTGAGCAAATCCTTACTTTTGACAGTAAAAAACAGTGGAGGAAATATTAAGACATTACTGGCTTAATATTAATGTGCTTTTTAGATCCTGGCTGTCTCCATGACCATTTTTTTATTCTTATGTCAAGTACAAGCCACGGAGAATGACTCACGTCACCAGTTCTGCAACTGTACGGTCCTTTGCAGTAATATCTTGATCCAGTAAATCGCATTTCTGCAGTAACACAGAACAGTCACATTTCAGCATAAAAATAAAAACATAAAAATTTCAGCAGTAATATAAAAGCTCTAATGAATAGTAATAGTAGTATATAGAGTGTCTCCCCTGCGTTTGTCTCCCCTGCGTTCAACCCCACCCCCAACCAATTGGAACTATCCAAGCCTCGCCCCTCTCCTGCTCTTCACCCTCAGGATAGACATTTAAGTTAAAGACCCTTTTTCAGAATAGACATTAAAGTTAAAGACCCTTTTTCAGAATAGACATTTAAGTTAAAGACACTTTTTCAGGATAGACATTTAAGTTAAAGCCACTTTTTCTGGATCAACATTAAACTTAAAGTCACTTTTTTCTGGATCCATATTAAACTTAAAGGCACTTTTTTTTCTGGATCCGCATTAAAGTTAAAGACAGTTTTGATAGTTTAATAATACGAAATGTATTTTTCACCGAATACAATTATGATTTTGAAAAATGTTCACAATAATGATGGAGACCTCGTTATATTGTAAGGTTTAAAGCGTATAATTTTTTCCCTCGGGAGTATGCGTCTGGCATAGTCAAAATTTTTGTAATCACCCAATTGATGTACGATATTTGTGTTTTCTGCAGCTTTTAAAAACAAGGAGTTAATCAATGAACAATTATTAACTTCACCACTGCTGCACACTTTTTTCTGCTTCACGGTCTAATCCAGTGAGAAAAATACGCATCACGGTTAGTACCCATTTGTGTAAAAAGTCGCGAATAACGTTGAAGAACTTCATTTTCACCTTTTGCGTGGTGGATGTTTAGCAATATGTACTGTCCCGTTTTCATCCATGATACAGCTGTAGTTATTCATGTTTTCATTTCCAGCAAAGGCGTCTATTCCACCATTCCAAAAATCTATTTCATCATTCCAAATAAAAGGTGAATTTTCCTTGACGATGATATGAAAGTCATCCTTTAAAACATGGGTTTCGTTAGAACGAAATAACTTCACGTCTTCTCCAAAGTAATAATGCACAATCATGCGGTTCTGATTGGGTAGCGGAAGAATCCGTAGTCCAGCAATATTGTCATAAAAGGCCCAAATTTGGCTTATTCCGTCTAGCGGTGCGGGACGATTTTCGTGTTGGTGGAATTGCACACAAATTTCACCTTGATCAAACTGTGTCACTTCTAAGATGTATCCAATGGCAGGTTTAGTGCAAATATCAAAATATCGGAGTTTCGTAATCCAGCGCAAATGTGAAAAAGGGATCCCACACACGCCATGAGACATGGGTGGACTGGCCATTAAGGCAATGGGTCAAGAGTACCACCAGCACTGCCACCCATCTCAATACAAAATCTTAACACTAAACAAACCACTAATAATTTATTTTCTATCACCAGTGCCGTATGGAATAGTTTCCATACCTTCCGCCAGGGTGTCAGTCCGGCTCTACCACCCGATGCTCAAATGCCAAAGTCGAGGTTTCAACATGGGCTTAAATAACTAAAGCGGCTGGATGTCCTTGACGAAAGGTTCGAGGCGAGCGGAATATTTGAGATCAATAATCTACCTGAACGGTTTTCCCTTTTTCCCTCGACAACCCGAGGGGGAAAATGGTTACCTGCGTGCGCTAACCTTTGAAATCTCTGCTAGGTGAGAGAGGGATAGAGAAGCTGACCTTGAAAAGTTTTGCTTAAAAGCAGGCATGGTCGACTGGGAAAACATCACATTCATTCAGCTTCTCGACATGGCAGCTAGAACGAACACGAGTGCTTCCGCAACGAAGAGAGCTTGGCAGCCAAGAGCTTTGCGTGTTGGTGAGAAGCAAGAAAAGCACAACAATATTGAAATACACGCAGTCGGTATGTGGCACCTCTCCCTAGCCAACCGTGGCAGATGGCAAATTGTGGAGATTCGGCAAATGAAGGAGGCCAATGGTAGCGAAATCGCTGGTTCTATTGGATTTACAACATACACGCTACCACATATCGTCAGAGGGCTTCTGCAAATACAAAATTATTTGACAGAGAAGAATTCCTTGGTGCCAGAGAACTTTGAAGAGATGCCCGATGAAGACAACCAAACTAACTCTGAAAACGCTGGGGAAGTAGTGATTTTGAAGGAAGTTAAGAAGAAGAAGACCAAAATCAGCGAGTCTGAAGAGGAAGAGCCGAAGGAACCTTCCAGGAAGAAAAAGAGCAGGTCTAAAAACTGCGAGTAGACGCACTTGCTACACACACACACAGACCCTAATGAAACAAAGAATCCGATCATGGGTGAGAAATGTGTATCTACCCCGGAACAATACATCTTCACTTAGCGCGCACGCAACAGTTAGAGACTAGCTTTTAAACAGGTGTTGGGAATAGTTAATTTTCCATGGTAAAAATAATTTGTAACGTTACATGGCATTGATTTTGTCTGTATACAGTTGCATCGCTTGATGCATATTGACAATACAACTATTCAGACCCGAATAAATGCTTTTTTTTTTTTTTTTTTTTTTTT
>JAGJRO010000644.1:0-19320 GCA_022832285.1 Lepidurus apus apus
ATCAACGCATTTCCCAACCATGTCTTATCTTAAAACAATAAATAGATGCGACTCTAATATATGTCCTTGCCCACAACAGACGAGACAAGATCTCCGCACCTTCTTTTAAACTGTACTCGACTAAATAGGGAGAGAGCTGTACTAAGGCGTAAACTATGCTCTTTAAAAGTCCAGTTCAATGCTCAAAACCTACTTTCGGACCCCAGGCTCTTCCAGGACGTGGTATTATTCTGTAAGGCAGCATGCAACCAAGGTTTTAAAACTTGAACACCCCTACCTCCTATAGGTTGTTCATCCACCTATCCCTTTGTCTCCCTCATGCATATACCTCCCTCTATTTCTCATTATTGGCATTGTTATGTTATTTTGTTATTGTTATTTCATGGTTGTGATACCGAAATACTTAGTCATTTGGAATTCAAATTAGGTAAATGATAACAAATGTAACCAACAATAGGCGCGAGCCTACGTTGAGTAATAAAGTAAAAAAAAAAAAAAGAAGGTGCATGCTGAAGAAATGTCTCAAAGCAACGTATTATGTTCTCAATGTCTTGGCTCCCGTCATAGGCCAACTTTGTCGAAACAGCTTTCATCCACATCAGTTCGTAGTTATCAGGAAACAAATCCAAAGCCTTTTGCGCTACTTTGATGCCTTCATCGTATGCTTTGAGACGGGCATGCGTGGAAACTAATGTTTCGTAGAAATACGGAACTTGTGGGTATTTTGCAATGTATTTTTCAAGAAATTTGACATTTGTTGCATCGGAACCGATTTGTAAGAACGCTTTAAATTGCCTCGCGTAACGATCCAGTTCGCAAGTTTGCTCTTTCAAGTCGGCCAGCTTTTGATCCACTAATTTATCCAGTAAATCTCGATGATCCCGAATCGGGAAAACGTATTCCGCTGTTTCAATGCATTGGGCCGCTTGTGTAATTATAAAATCAACAATACTAGCGTCTTGGGATTCTTTATAGCGATTGAGCTCATCTAATGCAAACAAGGAATGTTCCACTGCTTTGAGGACCTGCTGAGCATAGACTCGATCTGGGGAAGCATTTTCTCTTATTTTA
This sequence comes from Lepidurus apus apus, assembly GCA_022832285.1. NCBI lineage: Eukaryota > Metazoa > Arthropoda > Branchiopoda > Notostraca > Triopsidae > Lepidurus > Lepidurus apus. The sequence goes on from JAGJRO010000644.1 coordinate 1,072, forward strand.
GCATAGTTGTACTTATCTAAGTTTCCGCGAACTTCTGGAGAAATGGCTATTTTTCGACGACGAATGATCAAGGTTTTCCGAAATCTGGTTAAGGTCGATGTTGCTATAGCTTGAGTCCGGTCCAGTCCGGTCCGGTCCAGTTTTGACACAAAGTTGGTACAGGTATTGTACCAGTTTCTTTGTTTCTAATGCTTTGCATCTGGCTTCGAATTCTTGTTGACATGACGTAGCCTGGATTTCCCCAGCTGCTTTTTTCCAACTCCGAGCTTGTCCAACGTCTCCAGTTTTCAGATAATATTCAGCTAAAGAATGCATTGCATGTGTATTTTTATGTTCAGCTGCCCGTTCCCAGTAATATACAGCTTTCGATGAGTCTTGCTCAGGAACTCCCTTCCCGATGTCAAACATGACAACGAGATTGTTGGCGGACGGACCGAATTCCAGGTCTGCAGCGAGCTTGTACCAATCGAAAGCCTGTATACCAGAGGATCCATCCGCCTGTGTACCGGATTACGCGTCCTGTACGGAATACACCAGTCAGGATGTAGCTCCAGGGTCAAAGCCACAGTACAAATGATTATACTGTTGCCATAGCATTCACTTTTAAAAAATTTGGGATAAGATATAGATAAAAATGAGATAAAATCAGATATTATTTACTTATGACGTTAAGCTAGCATGACCGTTTCAGAAAGCATACCATTTGTGGGGCAAAATAGCCGAAAGGCCAAGGGCTTTTACCTATAATCGCATTGAAAATCGATTGTTGGGATCATAGGGACGGCACCATTTTCTTTTTATTGAATGCTTTAAACAAGTCTGAAGGTGCTTGGTTAATTTACAAGCTCAATTATAAAAACTGAGCTTTTTTTCGGCCTTTAACTTGTGGGCTCCGTTGTACGCAATACAGAATCACTACCGCAAAGGCGGAACCGCCTCGTGCGGTCCCATTGCGCCGAGATAGGCTCTCGGGTGAGAAGCCGAGCCGAAACTTACCCAAAGGCTTCCCAGGCGCGGGTTTCGGACAGGCAGAACGGCAACCTACGGCAATCGCGCAATGGCTCAGAGGAAAAGTCATCGAAAGAAAGTGTGTTCCAGGTTTGGCAAGTATACGATTTTTAAACTTAATTAATGCGAGGATGACAGTTTCAAATTAAATAATTCTAGGGCATAGTTAGGTAGAATTAAGGCCTATTTATTTCCCAATATAAAACTCTGATACAATACTGTGCTGAGGGTAAAACAAAAAGGTTTTATTATCAAAAGAGAAATCAGACCGATCGCTGATTTCAAACCAATCACGTGCCATCAAGGGCAAGAATATATTGCTTGGATCAAAACTTGGTTATATGTAGGATAGACTGAAGACATAGCAGAAACAAGTTAATGTTCTAACAATAGTAAATAATCCTGGTTACATCGTCAAAACTTTGTTAGGCCGGGCTTTCGTTGATTTCAGATTGCATATAAGCTTATGTTGCAAAATCTTCCAATCATTAGTTTGACACTCTTTGGAGCAGTAGTCAGCTTTCTTGCAAAGCGTGCAAGAAAACTTGGCGTTCTTTTCGCCGCAATACCGGCAACGGCGCACACCGGGGTCTTCTTGGTGGAAGAAGAGCGTTTTAGGATCGTCAACGCGAATTCCAGGTTTTTTATCGTTCGCGCCAATCCTCATGTACGGATGTACAATGGAAATTTTGGCGCCGTACTTGATCCTCTGGTCGCCTTCTACATTGTAGAAGTATCCACGCATTACATCTCCTTCGCTGTCTTCTAGAACAACACATAGTGAGTATAAGGGTGCACCCGGATCGTCAATAATAACGACATCAATGACGTGACCTTCATACACTTTATCCACCATGGGATTCATTTCCGATAGCGTGACAGCTTTTAAGCCAGCCAGGGTAGGAGGAGCACATTGCGTGTAACGGGGAGTAATAGTAGTCGCGATAGCTGAATTGAATTCACTTTTTTGGACACCGCAAAGTAATTTTCGATGATCAAGGATAGTCTGCACTCGAATTGGATCCGTCAGTCTACGCATCTTGCGCATGGGGCTCTCTTTGATATTATGCGCCGATTTCCCAGAAAGATCCAATTTCTCTTTAGAATTTTTTGCCTTTATTATTTCAAGAAACGAACCAACCAAGCCTTTAGTGTTGGAACTGTCTTCGTAAGGAAGGACACAAGGCAGTAATTGCGTCTCACTCTCCAATCCTTTTTCGTAATAGGTTTTTACTGCTTCATCAATTGGTGTTAAAGTTTCGTCCTTCTGAGAATAATCAGCCAGAGTGTGAAGAGCCATGGAGTAGTACGATTCTGGGACTTTTCGATGATCTGAAGGCGCATGTTGAAGAAATGCCTCATAGCAATGTATTACGTTCTGCCTGTCTTGCCTTCCGTCAAAGGCCAACTTTGTCAAAGCAGCTTTGGAGTACATCAGTTCATAGTTATCAGGAAACAAATCCAGAGCCTTTTGCGCTATTTTGATGCCTTCATCGTATGTTTTGAGAAAGCCATGCATGGAGGCTAAAGCATCGTAGAAATACGGAACTTTCGGGTATCTATCAATGCATTTTTCTAGGAATTTGACGTTTTCTTCATAGGAATTCATTTTTAAGAACGCGTAGCATTGTCTCGCGTAACAATCCATTTCGCAAGTTTGACCTTTCAAGTTGGCCAGCTTTTTCTTCACTAATGACGTCAGTAAAGTTATGTGTTCCTCCGTGACCACGAAAACGTATGACGCTGTTTCAAAGCAATGGGCTGCTTCTGAAATTATAAAATCACCAAAACTTGCGTCTGGAGATGTTTCGTAGCGAGTGAGCCATTTGAATGCTGATATGAAATGTTGCATCGCTCTGAGGACCTGCTGAGCATAGACTCGACCTTGGGAAGCGTATTCTGCTATTACTTTATAGTCGTACTTATAAACGTTTCTGGTAACTGATGGAGACACTGCCTTACTTCGGCGAAGAATGTGATCAATTTGCTCCATAAGCTGGTGCATGTCTGGGTGGTCATTGTACAATAATCTGTCCAGTCTAGCTTTGTCCGACAACGTGCTCGAAGAAAGACTATTTTCCTTCTCCCACTTTTCTACATCAGCTATTGCTTTACTTGTATATTCTTCTATTACTTTGCATGCGGCTTCGAATTCTTGTTGGCTTGACATAGCTTCGATTTCCCCTCCTTCAACCGCAAACTTGAACCAATTCCGAGCTTGTCCAGCGTCTCCAGTCTTCAGATAATATCCAGCTAAAGAATGCATTGCACGTGTAATTTTGCCTCGAGCTGCCAGTTTCCAGTACTGCACAGCTTTCACGGAATCTTGCTCAGGTACTCCCTTCCCAGTCTCGTACATACAAGCGAGATTGTTGGCGGACGTACCGTTTAACTTAAAACTTACTTTTTCTTCGCGCCATGACTTGCGGGCTCCGCTGAACGCCATGCAGGAAGCGTTACCCGCATAGTCAAAACCGCCTCGTGCGGTCCTATAGTCGGGGGATGGGCTCTCGACTACGAAGCCGACCCGAAACTTGCCCAAAGGCTCTTAGGCGCGGGTCTCGGCCCGGCAGGACGGCGATCGCGCGATGGCGCGAAGAAAAAGTGTTTTTTTGTGATTAAGTTTGTGAAGTAACCAAACGGTGAAAAAAACTGGTTGAGCAATCAAAAGAAAGGTAATGGTGACGTCCCTATGAATATAAGGTCCGATTTTTAATGCGCTAATAGGTAAAGGCGCTAGGTCTCCGGCCAACTGTTCCCCCGTGTTATAAGGATAGGGAAATTTGAATTTTGGACCAAAGGGGCGGAGCTAAAACCACTAAATAATTAATTACTCGGTTAATATGCATAATTGACATAGGGGTTCTTCAGCCAGAACATGTAGTTTGGTCTCTTCTATAACACATATTTTTTCATTTTGAAACCTTACTCCCCCTTTAAAAAATTTGGGATAAGATATAGATAAAACTGAGATAAAATCAGATATTATTTTACTTACGTTATTATTACGATATTATTTTACTGACGTTAAGCTAGCATGGCCGTTTCAGAAAGAAAAATTCAAAGTTTCGTCAAAGGCCAAATTTTTCAAAGAAGCTTTGCGGTAAATCAGCTCGTAGTTATCAGGAAACAAGTCTAAACCCTTTTGCGCTACATTGATGCCTTCACCGAATTGTCTGAGAAAGCCATGTTTGGAGGCTAAAGCACTGTAGAAATATGGTACTTCCTGGTATCTATCAATGCATTTTTCTAGGAATTTGACGTTTTCTGCATAGGAAGATCTTTGTAAGTACGCGGTGCACTGTCTCTCGTAACGATCCATTTTGCAAGTTTGCCCTTTCAAGTCGGCAAGCTTTTGCTTCACTAATTCCGTTAGTAAATTTTTATCTTCGTCCGAAAATTGGCTAACATATTCCGCTGTTTCAAAGCACTGGGCCGCTTCTGCAATTATAGAATCACTAATTGTAGCGTCTAGGGATTTTTTATAGCTGTATAGCCCACTTAGTGCTAACTTAAAATGTCCAATTGCTTTGAGGACCTGTTGAGCATAGAGTCGACCTTGGGAATCGTATTTTTCTATTACGTTATACTCATACTTATGAAATTTGGAAACGGATGGAGACACGGCTATACTTCGACGACTTCGACGGCTATACTATACATTCGTGCACGCGTTCAAGTGACAAATAATCTCGTGAACTTAATATACCTTTCGTCTCTTCGTCAAATAAATCCTTGGTTTCATTTTTTTCGTAACTTTTCAGTGATAAATACAGAAAAACAATCACAAAATAGATCTGATGCTTTTTCATTTACTAGAACTGTTCAAAGCTATTTTGATATCGCGAACTATACTTAAAAATCGAAACAGTACAGGAAAACCGCCCCTTCAATGGCTGAAAGCCTAATAAAAGGGTTTCAATTTGATTTCATTTTCTTTATTTCAGTTTTTATCACATAAGTGTCTAATAGAAAATCCGTCCGTACAGACAACTTTGAAAAATTAACCAAACAAGGTGCCATCACATACAAATATAAACACATGAAGTTTGTTCATATGTGTGCATGTGTGGCACATGTACATATATTAACACCGTAAGGCAATATCAAAGGCAAATGTTTAGATTTTTAGGGAACCCATTCCACTTAGGAAGATTTTTTTTTATTATCTTTCTGTTAATTTTTTTTCCCCATATGTCGGAAGAGGTGTCGAATCCTCCATTATCGCGCAACCTCTGGCACGTGCCATAAGGCTGTGTTGTTATTGTTTCACTGTTTTCTCCTTCTTGGTAGTTTTAATTCTCTCCAATGCCATCTTGCTGTGTTCCTTTTGTGTAAATCCCGGCTGGTAAAGTTGGATAAAGGTAGCCAAGAGCCTACAATTTCTTTTCACAGACTACCAAAAGAACCGAATGCGAAGTTGCTATAGGTCAGTTTGCATTGAGAATAAGACTAATTATTGGGCCAAACTTTAAGGTAAATTGAAATATTTGCAGAACGTAAATACAGTAAGAAATGAGAACTATCTTTACTTACATTTCAGGTAGCCAAAAGTACTGTAATTTGTTCTAAGCATTACAAAGTTGAAGACTTTTATTGCTACAATATCAGGAAAGCGACAACTGAGGCAGGACGTCTTTCCCTCAATTTTTGTTTTTAAGCCAATACCAAAGTCAAGGACGCCACCTGCAAATCGTATTGCAGTATTGCACTCTAGCCTAATTTCCTAAAAGCTGCTCATTCACGACTAACTTGAGCCAAAAGTAGTAAACCCAACGCACCACATACTACCCCCCACCAGAAACCAAACTTCTCCTTCTGGGTACGGCCCTGATCGGAAGTACAGAACTGGATTTTCTCCACAATATTGATAGTCTGGCCGAGATAAGGGGCATTAAGGAACAACAGAATGAAAATCAGAGTTTGCCACTGCTTGCCGAATTCTTCTTGAAAGATCACTTTGGTAGGGTGATGCACTAAATGGTTTCTTATCTGAACTGCGGCTTCCATCTGCTCTTTTTCTCCTCCCGAAACCCATTCGCTGTCCAACGAACGTAAGACATGGGAAACGACGGTCAGATCCCAATTCTCAATGTCTCCTTGGTCGATTTTATTTTGTACAGCAGAACTAGCCTTTTCGAAGGCATTCTTTCCAATAGTTTTCTTAAGGAACCATATCGAATAGGGCGAGCCGTCCCATTGGTAGCCACACATCCTTTTCCATTTCTCCAATAACAATTTCCGAAGCGTTGATGTTACTTCGTCCACCATACAATCCAATTTAAACCAATTTAATTTTTTGCCCACCCGCTGTTCCATTTTTGTACCGTTTCTTAAATCAAACATGGTAGTTGTCGTGGGTTAATGAGCTTATTTTATTTGCTGCGTAGCACTCACGAAATAAGCAACAGGATGTGTCTGCCAAAAAGGCTCCAAGGTCAATACACAGTCACTTAAAAAAAATAGGGATGACAGATGATCCAGCAATTAAGGAACTCGTTTTTACAGTGTATCGCTGTAAGTTTTGAGTTTTAATTTCAACTGTGTTAGGTATAGTTTACTTATAAATGACAAACGCACTTTCTATGACAGTAAACAAACGAACTTGCGAAAACCAGGAAGGAGTTTACTTTGGGTTCATGAAGCTGTTTTTTGGCAGAATAACTTGAGCGCTCCAAGCCTCCAATGAGTGTACTTCTCGAGGTCATTTGAACTACGCGCTACATACAATTACGCTAATCTGACCCAAATTTCAACTCCAACGCTTATGTTCTGTATGAAACCGCAGTTCGCGTTCCTGTAATACGAGTCTCGAAGGATTACAAGTCTTCCTGCGAACCAGTATATTCCTTTGTTATTTTTAGGTTAAAAAAGGCTTTGACTGTGGACACAAAAGCTTGTATGCAATTCATTCCTTACAAAAGATCAGCATTTGCAGGTTAAGCACTAGCCCTAGCGAGCAATTGACGAACTGTTTCCAACGCTTGGCTCGTCGCCAGAACTGCGATTTGGTTCTCGAGATTAGCCGCCATGAAGGACAGTAAACCCTCCAATGACGCTATAATGGCGTCGAACAAAGTCGTGATACGGTTGCTGTCGTGAAGAATGTTAACTTTGCCTAGAAAAAACAATCATTAGGTAGCTCTGAGGCTTTTTTTATTTATAAGAATTGCTTAAAGCTATTTCGAAACCGCGACAGCAAAGAAGAAGAAAATTACCTTTCAGATGTATCTGCTTTATATTTTTGCGTAGGTTTAGATAAATAAAGTCGGGAATTTTCTGGTTTCGAAATGACGAACGTTCCCTTAGCATTAACCTTCCTTTACGATGGAAAAAGCCTAGTTTTGTTATTGTTAATAATTTCACCACTAGGTGAAAGCACCTTAAGGTGGTCGTGCTGAACATGCATTTGATTTAAACTGTTAAATGTATTCTTTTCGTTTATTTCACTATGAGTTGGGCACTTGTTTTTTTTAACACATTCTTATAAGAATTCTCATAAGTATTCTCACGAAAAGGGCACGTGAACTTAGATAAAACATAAAATTAAAACCCAAACACATCGTGTGCTATCATTCTGAATAATGGCAAAAGTAGATTGACTCTTCAAACAATAGTAAATAATCCTTGTCGCATGTTCATAACTACGTTATGCTACCGGGGTTTCATTGATTACAGGTTGCATATAAGCTTGTGTTGCAAAATCTTCCGATCATAGGTTTGACAGTCTTCGGAGCAATAGGCAGCTTTCTTGCAATCGGGACAAGTCAGGGGGGGGTTCCTTTCACCGCAAGACTGGCATGGGCGTTTACTGGAATCCGCTTCGTGGAAGATGAGCGATTTAGGATTGTCAACACGAATATCAGGTCCTTGATCGTACGTGCCAACATTCAAATAAGGCTGCAGAATGGAAACTTTGGCGCCGAACTTGATCCTACGATCGCCTTCTACATTGTAAAATAATCCTCGCATGACATTTCCTCTAGTGTCTTCTACAACACAAGCAACATAAAATGCTAAGGGTGCTGCTGCCAGGTCGTCAATAATAGTAACGTCAATGACGTGACCTTCGTACACTTTATCCACCATAGGATTCATTTCCGATATCGTGATAGGTTTTAAGCCATCCGAGGAGGGGAGCACGTTGGAGAAAAGGAAGAATTTGAGACGTTGGATCCAAAAAGGAGCAAGTTGCACGTTACGGGCAGTAGCAGTAATCACGATTGCTGAATCGAACTCACTTTCACTGGCAGCGCAAATGAATTTTCGATGATTAAAGATAGTCTGCACTCGAATTGGATCCGTCAGTCTATGGAACTCGCTCGTGGGGTTATACAATGAAAACCTCATTTTTTCTTCAACATCTTTCGCCGTCATTTTAAAGTACGCACTAATCAAGCTTTTAGTTTGGTAAAGTTGGTAAGGAAGGAAACAAGGCAGTAATTTCTTCTCACTCTCCAATCCTTTTTCATAGTAGGTTCTTACTGCTTCGTCAATTGGACGGATGTTTTTCTTCAAACTTTCTTCCAGAGTGATTTTAGCCATGCGGTAGTACGATTCTGGGACAAATCGATAATCTGCAGGTGCATGTTTAAGAAATACCTCAAAGCAATCTATGACTTTCTTCATGTCTGCATGTTCTGCATGTTCTTCAAAAAAGGCATGGTTTGTCAAAAAAGCTTTCCAGAACATAAGTTTAAAGTTCTCTGGAAACAAACCCAAACCCTTTTGCGCTAGTTTTATGCCTTCATGGTACAGATCGAGATCGTAATGCATGGAGACTAAAACCTCGTAGAAAAACGGAACTGTCGGGTATCTATCAATGCACTTTTCAAGGAACTTGACGTTTTCTTCACAAGAACCTCTTTGTAATCTTGCGTAGCATATTCTCGCGTAACGATCCATTTCGCAAATTTGATCCTTCATTTCGGATAGTTTTTTCTTCACAATTTCCGTCAGTAAAGTATTATATCCCTCCGCCATAAAACGGAAAATGTGATCCACTGTTTGAAAGCTAAGGGCCGCTTCTGTAATTATAGAATCACCAATTGTAGCGTTCGGGGATTCTTCATAGCTGTTTAGCCCACTTAGTGCTAACTTGTCATGTTTGATTGCTTTGAGGACCTGTTGAGCATAGACTCGACCTTGCGAAGCGTATTCTTCTAATACGTTATAGTCGTCGGGCTCATAAACGACATAGCTAACTATTGGAGACACGGCAATACTTCGCCAACGAGTATTGAAGTACAAGAATCTGTCTATTCTATCTTCCCCATGCAAGTTGCTCGAAGGAAGATTCTTTTCCTTCTCCCATTTTTCCACATCGGCCATGTCCCAAATGGTTTCTTCTTCTGTTGCTTTGCATATGGCCTCGAATACTTGTTGGGTTGACGTTGCTAGGATTCCCTCTGCTTCAACAGCAAATTCGAACCATTTCCGAGCTTGTCCAACGTCTAGAGTAATCAGATAATGTGCAGCTAAAGCAAGCATTGCGCTTGCATTTTTGCGTTGAGCTGCCAGTTTCCAGTATTGTACAGCTCTTACTGGATGTCTCGCAGGAACTCCCCTCCCGAAGTAATACATGACAGCGAGGTTGCAGGCGGACGGACCGAACCCCAGNTTTTGCGTTGAGCTGCCAGTTTCCAGTATTGTACAGCTCTTACTGGATGTCTCGCAGGAACTCCCCTCCCGAAGTAATACATGACAGCGAGGTTGCAGGCGGACGGACCGAACCCCAGGTCAGCAGCGCGCTCGTACCATATGGAAGCCTGTAAAGAAGAAGTTGTAATTTAGTAGGTAATTCTTTCACATCATCTTTCACATCGCGAAGCATATGCTGAATGCTATATGGGAACTACTCTTAGTTTTTTTGCCTAACTTGGCTAGAGAATGCATTATATGCACGCAATACTGTTACTGGAACGTTATATATGCATTGCTATAGAAAGGAATTTGTTATTACCTGACGAGGGCATAGCTCGACACCCACACCTTCATCGTGCATCATTGCAATACAATGCATAGCAGCAAGGACGCCCTGGTTTACCCGACCATTGGGTAAGAAAGGCGGCATCTCAGCGGCTTGCTTGAACAGTTGGAACGCCCTTCGATAATCCTTCTTAACCCCTAGCCCCTTTTTGGTTAAGCGTGCCAGTACGTAGATTCCTCGAGCATTTCCTTCTTTTGCAAGAGTAGAAAAGTAGTTCGCTGCCAGTTCAAAATCTACGACGACATCTATTCCAAAGCGATGCCAAGTGTCTTCTACCACATCGGCGAAAGCATTTCCACTCTCCTTCAAATAGCCTAAAAATCCCTCTTGTAACTCTTTAGTAATCTTTTCCTTCTGATTTTGGGTGATCTGTTCTATCATCAAGTCAATGCTCAGCGGATGCGAATCCAAAGTATCCATATTTTCTAAACATGGTTGCACATCCATGGGTTCCCGTGTTCGACTTTGACCAAGTTCCTGACGACAGTCGTCTCTTCGTGTCCGCACAATCTCCCAAGACGGATCCAAACTCAGAGCTTCGTCGTAGGCTTTAATAGCCTTCTCGTACTTCTCCAACAGCTTGTATGCATCACCTAAATGCAAATGAACTTCAAACCATACGGGTTGCAAACGCGCGGCTTTTTTCGCGTCGTTCCTGGCACGCTTTGCGAAATCCTTCCGTCCGTGATAGCGCTCCTCTTTCGCCATTTGGATGAAGGCAGCAGAACGATAGCAGAACAGAACGCCACGCTCGGCTTCTTTCAGCGAGGCAACTTTGCGAGCGTTACCAAATTTCTCAATAGCTACTGCATAATCTGCGATCCTGAACGCTGCGTTGCCTTCTTATATTAGTTTGTTTGCTTCGTCGTTCGAAACGCGCGGTGAAAAAAGGGAAGAGGGATCGGAAGTACGGAACTTGATTTTCTCCTCAATTTCGTCAATCCGGGCGGTAGGAACATTAAGGAACGACAGAAGGCCAATCAGTTTTTCCGGTTCTCGTCAAATCCTTCTTGAGGGATTACTTGGGTAGAGTGATAAGCTAAATAGTTTCTTATCTGAACTGCTTCTTCCATCCGCTCTTTTTCTTCTACCGAAACCCATTCGCTGTTTAACGAACGTAAGACATGGGAAACGGCGGTCAGATCCCAATTCTCAATGTCTCCTTTGTCGATTTTATTTCGCACAGAACCGCTGGCACTTTTGTACTGCTTCTTTCCAATAGCATTCTTAAGTGATTTGACCGACGCGGTTGAGCCGTCCCATTCTTGGTCAAGCATCTTCTTCAATTTCTCCAGTAACAATTTCCGAAGCTCCGGTGTTACGTAATCCCCCCAAAAATGCAACTTAAGCCAATTTAAGACCTTGCCTAACCGTTCTTCCATTTTTTATCGTTTTGTTTGCTAAATCAAACTTGGTAGTTGTATTGGATTAATGAACTTGTTAGCAGCCCAGCACTCACTAGACTAAACAAGCAATAGGAACAGGGTGTGGTCTTCTGAAAAAGCTCCAAGGCCAAAGCAGTCACTTTACAAAAACTAGGGATGACAATATGCAGCAGCAAGGACCTTATTTTTACTGCATATCGCTGGAAAATTTGGAGTTTTAATTGCAACTGCTTTATATTTAGTTTAGCTACGTATGACAAATTACCTTCTATGTCACTAAGTAGTAAACAAAGGCACGAGATGGGCAAAAATTAACCAGGAGTGATATTCGGACACGAAGCGGTTTTTTGGCACTTGAACAACTTGAGCGCTCCAAGCCTCCAATGAGTGCACATCTCGGGTCATTTCGAATTACGTGCTACACAGCGCGATTGCGCCAATCTGGCACAAAACTGCTGGCGCAGAATGTTTCGGTCACCGGGGTAAAAAAAAGAAAAAGGAAAATGAGCGTAAAAGGGAAAAATGTGCAGAGACATCTTACGGAGGAAGATAGAAGCTCTTTGTTGGAATTTGTTTCCCCCACCCCCAAAACTTCGAACAGCTCATGCAGAATAGCTAACCAGTGATTTCTTTAATGAAGGGGAACCCGTGCTCCCAATCATCGGCAGGAGAACAAGAAAGTTGCGACTCTGAACAAATATTCTAGTAATCAAGGTAGTAATCAAAGCAGTTGCTCCGTCTAAAATAAAGGCAATGGCAAAGGTCGCCAAAAGTTGCGCAGGATAACAAATATGATGGGTTCTACCTCAATGTCAATCACGGAGCTCATTATTATGGTGTGTGAGTGGATTTTACGAAATTAACTTATGTGTGGCAGTATTATACCAGTTGTCTATATGGCAGGACAAATCGCAAGAGAGCCAATGGCAAACGAAAATCATCGCGAGAAGATGGAAGTGTTGATTTGGGTGGGATGGAGCTTTACCGATTGCATCTTGGCAATGGATAAAGCTCCATCCCACCCAAAAGAGAACAGAAAACAGCCAGTGAGTGTTGAGGGCAAGGAGGTTAAATTAATTCAAATATTCTTCAAATACATGTTTCGATTGCTTTGTTATTAACAGCCTTCCATTTTCGTGTCATTGACACAGTATGATGAACGATGTGAAAGAACGAAAATAAGAAAATACGATGAAGAAAATGGCATCAGACACCCGGAATTAAAACAAATTTTATTGCACTTGCAACCTTATTTTTTAGTTTCGGAATAATGTTGTTGGCAAACAAATTCACAGCTTGTACATCTAGAAGGTTTTTTATTTATGAAAGATCATATTTTCTTGTTTCTAGCAAGGCTGAAACCGGCAAACTCGGTTTCAGCCCAGCTAGAAACAATACAGATTAGATAATGTTGACTTACAGTCTTCTCTGTTGGAAGACAAGCCACGAACACTAAAAGCACGAAAAACCAAACTGAAGTTGATTAAGTTAGCATTATCAGGTTGAAATTCGCTTTAAAAAAAGATGAAAATATCTATGGCGATCATGAACATGAATACCCAAGGTATATTTCTACCATTTTGTGAAAAAAGAAACATCTTTCTCTTACAGACATGAACATAGGGAAAGGAGAAATTAAAAAACAATTGGTTACATTCTTTAAATCAAACAAGGGCATAATTTTGACTGAAACACAAAGAATTAAAGTTTAATTTAACGCAATTCGAAAAGAACAGTGAAAATAAAGAAAATTACAGTTTGATTGCTCTGATACTCTTCTACTTGGTGTAATTTTTTGTGCGGTATTCCGGTGTAGCGAACTACTTAAACAATTATTCCAAACTGTGCAGGAAAACACCCTTCAATGGCCGACGTGCCCAACGGAAGTGTTTCAGTTTAATTTTTGTTCGGAGATAACAGTGCTGCTGAAAATTATTCGCCGATATTTTGGTAACAAGGAGATAACAGTGACTGTTCTAGAAGGCAGTAGAATATTCTACACTGTCCTCATATTTAGCACGCCCCTTTATCTGACTTTTTCCAGAATGTTCCTTTTTTACCTTGTGTTTGCCACGTTGTACTGGCGTACTGCGTTTTGTCACCATATACGTAAAGTGGCACTGGATTGGGAGTCGATACATACATTCGGGCACGCATTCAAGTGACAAATAGTCTCGTGAGCTAATATACCTTTCGTCTCTTCGTCAAATAAATTCATCGTTCCCCCCTTTTCGTAACTTCCCGGTGAAAAGTACAAAAAAAACAATAATTAGGTAGCTCTGAGGCTTTTTTATTTATTAGAATTGCTGAAAGCTATTTCGATACCGCGATCTACTTAAAAAATCAAAACAGTGCTGGGAAACTGCCCCCTTCAATATCTGAGAAGCCCAGTTAACGGTTTTCAGTTTTATTTCATTTATTTTATTTCAGTTTTTATCACATAAGTGTGATAGAAAATCTGGCCATACAGACAACATTGAAAATAAACCAAACAAGTTGCCATCACATACATATATAAACACATAAGGTGTGCTTATGTACATGTGTGCACATGTACATATATAAACACTCTAAGGCCATGTCAAAGGCAAAGATTTAGATTTTTAGGGAACCCATTCCATTTAGGAAGAAATTTTTTTTGTTAATAGTTTCCAGGTGGACAAGACACCTTTGACAGAAAACGCTTTTAGTATCGCGCTCTTTTAGTATTGCCCCCTATTGAGTGGATGAGAAAACTTTTTAAAAATACATAAATATTAAACTATAATATGGAATAGTACATATAATATAAAGTATTGTATAAAATTCAGTTTAAAAGTATAATATAAATATAGATAGAAATTATGCTGCCAAACATACATAAATGTACCCTAATATAACAATACCTGTACAGATCAAACGCTTATTGCGCTTTTAATTTAGCTTATTGTTTTCAATGTGGCTTTTGGATTTGCTGAGTTCTTACCTTGAATCTTTATTTACATAAACAAAGCACTTATTATGAGGCGTATGCGCATGATTTAGTTTGTCAGGTTCATTTCGCTAAGGACATATTTCTTAAGGAACAAAGCGCTTTACTGGAACGAATTTATTTATTTCGAACAGTTAAAAAAAATAGCTTCCTATTTTTGCACTTAAGCACTGGGCAAAGAAGTCATTCAGGCAATAAGAAAAAGCAAAACTTTACAGCATAATGGACCAGTTTTTATGGTGTGGTTTTTATGGGCTGGAAACGACCAACCGACGCTTGATACACGACGGTTTGCTACGTGTTTTTAAGGTTCGCTACTAGATGGCGCCACAGTAACGAGCGCCTGCGCTCAGTGCTTTTTGAGCGCGCTCGCGCTCGCAAAAAATCAGAAAAGAGCGCGCTCGCACATTCGCTCGTGACATAACGAGCGCGCTCGTGGCAGCTCTGCCTATACTACTATCGGCTTTCCAAAAGAAACAAAAAATCGATGGTTTTTGTTGGTTGGTTTCAATTATTTTTGAAATCTTTGAAAATCGAAATGTCCGAAAGGGGGTGGTACCTGAGAAAACGTGGGTGAAGCATTAAATCTTGAACAAGGTTGAAAATTCTCACGTAAAATAAAAGAGGTTGGGAGAGAAAATAGAAGAACTTTATGGAGGGTGTGACGTAAGGATGGTTGCTTTTATGGCCGAAATTTTGGTGAAGGAGATGTGCAATTTGATGGGGAACTTTCCAAAAGCCACTCGGTTAACGTTATTGCTGTGATGGCCAGCCCTGAGTCACGCGCATTGTTGTCTTTTTGCTTGTTTCCTTTTTGTTTCTTTTATCCCTTTTTACCTTTGCGTAAAACAATAAATTCGGTTCGCTTTTCCTTGGCGCCGTTCCCTTGAGGCATGGTTAGGCTCACGTGCTAAAGTCACGCACTTTCTAAGAGATTGTTTGTCTTTTTTGGTGCGGTGTAAAGTCCCTAGGTGGCGTTGTTTTAAGGAAATAAATGCCCGCCTCTTTGCATGGACACTCTGCTGACACGTTCGCCTAATTCAGGCCCCCCGGCGACCGCCGCGGCAGCTACGGCGGCTACTGCCGCCGCCAGGAAGTTGTGCTCGGAACGGGGACGCGGCAGGGCTGCCAACGGTGGAGAGAGCGAACACGAAGTTGTGGAGAAGATACCGGTACTAAGGTCGTGAGCCGAGGCTGAGGTGCGACGGTGAAGCCCTCCGCTGTGATTCATGGACTCTTCAGAACTCGTAGGACCCGTGCCTTGCACCGAGAGGGCGTTGACGATGGCGTTGACCGTTTTGCAGTCGCTCTGGAAATCCTCTCGGTTGGATACCAAGTTGGGATTCTTGCCAATCTTGTTGAGTCTGTTACAGATTTTTACGAGAAAGAAAAGGAAAAAGAAAAAAATATAAATCGATAGAAGCGTTGAGAAAGTTTCGATCTTGTTTTGTTGTTAATGTTTATACCTCTCTGCCGCGACACTCTCCATGGTACGTCTCATTAAGGGGTATTGATCAAGTACAGCGACGAAGTGTTCCACGGACAGGGAAAAGAGATTGCAGTAGGTTTCGGCACGAACAGAAGCCACACGCCTCGCGTTGGTCAGAAGACAAATTTCCCCAAAATAAGACCCGTCACTAAGACTGGTGGCAACGTCGCCATTGCTCATCACAATGTCAACAATACCTTCTTGGATAAAATACATTTTCGTGCCAATCGTACCCTCCTTGATAATTATGTCCCCTACAAAAACAAAACAATAGCAGTAAATCCATCAAGAACCAAACCAATCTCAACCTGTAATTCAAGCTTCATTTACGACAATAATTAAATTTCAAATGAGTATTAAACTCCGAGTTAGTTACATGTTTCTACAAATATAACAATAAAACTCTCTAAACGAAATATTAAAAAAGTTCTGACTAATCTTTCTCCTATTTAAGTACAAGTTCAGAATTAAGCGTTTTTTGGTACAAACCTGGTTGAAACACTTCATATTTCAGCTTGGTGACAACATCGGACACGAACATCGGGTCAGCGTTAGCAAAGAACGGCACCGACGCTACCAATGATCGACAGTTGTAATTGATGACGTCCTACAAAAATAAACATAAACGCTCAGCGCAGTACATTTTAATAGTGGTTAAATATTCTGTAGGCAAGCGGTTTCTTAATGCTTTGGAAGTTTGCTAAAGAGAGACCAGGTTGAGTTTGCACGCTTGGGCGTTGTTGGCTGTGCTATTTACTAACGCAAGATAAATTTGCTTTTGCTTTTATATTTGTGTGCGGTAACACGCAGCGTTTAATGGATATGCGTATTGATTAGGTAAAGAGAGAAAGAGAGAGGATGACGAGTTGGGGAGGGTTCTGTTCTGCTATAAAATGTCTGTATAAATACGACCCATGGCTGAAAAGGAAAAAGGTTTGCTCCCTTTCCTTGCCTTGTCCAAGATGGCCGCCGGGACGCGCGCTGTTTAGGAAGGCCGTTAAGGTCGTTACCATGTAAAAGACCGGCGCTCTAAAGTTTAGGCGGGAACCACGTGGTAAAAAGCTTTTCCGGGTTTCATGCTTGTACGCTTGAATATTTATCCCGTTTTTGAGGTTCTGTTTCGCGTTGCAGCACCCAATTTGGTCTTACGAGATCATCTTTCTTCTTTCTTTGGACAGTTTTTATGGTGTCGCTTAATTTCTCACCCGTGTTATGGTGATCTCTAATCTAATTAGCTTGCGCGGTGGGGCAATGTCCACTAATGCATGCCGTATTTTTTTTATTTATTTTCTCTTTCAGCGCTAGGGACCCTGTTACGGGAATTCTATACAGGGTCTAGTGATTGGCCAGAAGCCAATCAGTAACATTGATCGAGTCAAGCTCTTGTAAGGGCTGCCACCCAGCCCCAAACCAAAAGAAACAAAGAAGGCTACGACATCTCAAGCTTCTTGACAAAGCTGACACAAAGATGAAGAGGAGGGCTTAGGAGGGATGAGGAGGGTTATGGTTGATCATATATATATGGTCTTGAGAGATTGTCTACATAGTGAAAGAACAAAAAGGGACTTACTGCTCGTAATTTTTCTGACAACTCTCCCAAAATGACGTCTTCGTCGAAAAACTTGCCTTGGTAACGATGCTCAAAGTACTCGGTGATCCTTTGGCGCTTATCGCGCGGTAATCTTCGGTAGGCCATGTATTCCTCCACCTGCTTCAACTACAGGTCAAGGTAGCAAAGACAAAAGGCGCGTATTTTAATGTTGGAAAGTGTGCAGAGCGGTGTCCAACATGCTGGCTGCTTGCTACGTTCGACGTGCTAGAGAATCATCATTCTCCACCGTGAACTTTACATGCTACCCGCTAGATGTCATCCCAAACTAAAACTTTAATTTGCCCTTCCCCGGTAAATAAATCATACCAATTTGTCACAAAGCAAGCAAAAAAAATCCAAAGGATCATGCTTTTTAAGAATTGAATTACAGCAAGCTTAAGAGTGTTCTAGTGCCTTGATGTTGTAGGAATTTAGATAAACAGTAAAATTGATTCGGAATAAATGAGATGAATTTCATGTTAGAAATTGTGAAGAATTGTTGCGAAAGAAATACCGGCAAATCGATCACTGTACGTGCAGAGATAAAAAGAAAAAGAGCTTCAAACGAGATGGAAATTCCATGCCAGGCTTGCGGAAAGTTACCTTTTCCCGATATTGTCTCCTGGAAGAATCCAAACTTTGGATGAGGTTGGTGGCATGACCAAGGAAGAGGGCGTAACACGTGGCTCCGGATATCATGGAGAGCATGGTGAGCCACATGTCTGTTAATGACTGCGGCGGAAATCTCCCGTAGCCTATGCATAACATATGGGACATGGCTTTAAAAAGAGCCCATGAATACTGCTCCAACCAAAA
>JAGJRO010000646.1:0-18954 GCA_022832285.1 Lepidurus apus apus
ACGGAACGCGAGTGACTACCTTAGCGAGAACATGTAATCGGGTAACAATGAATTTTGCAACAGTGAAATCCCCTTCCGTATCTAGTACGGAACAATTAACTTCTAAGAATTGTCTTTCTGCCCCTAAAGACGGCATATAAGATCCCTAATAGGTGGAATATGAAATCCCCAAATTTAGATGCAGTGCAACCTTAAAGAAGGGAATGCTTATAGCTATTATTTTGAATAATTGAAAGCCACGTTACGTTTCAGTTCCTGTATTTTTCCAGACATGATCTGTTTGTCAAATTACGGTAACATGACACATTGTAAATGAATCAAAACGGGCCACTGAAATACCCGAGTCAAGAAATGAGCATAGAAAATGAAGTCAATTCACAATCAAACAAATTAGCGGACAGGCAAGGTTCATTTGTTCTACAATTGCAATTGCCTTCAGAGGACTTTCACACCCAACATGTCTTTATATTTGTCGTCCTTCAGCCCCAGCCAAAACCCTTGCAGAAAAAGGAGAACAGGGCTGATTCCCTTTGGATACGTGATGTATATACATAGTACGTTGCCATTAGGCATGTAATCGCTCCTTCCATGTTCGATGGAGCCAAGAACGGACTGCCGTCTGCAACAATGGTCAAAGAGCGACTGACAGAGAGGTCGACGACAATTGTGAAGGGGGTAATATTGTACAGTAACCAACTTATTGATCATTCTTATGGAGTTTCGAAATTGACCAATCACAGCGCTTATCCCCTGTTTGGATGGGTTTTTACATTGCTTGCCTACTTCTACGCTCAGGTAGGGTTCTCAACAAGTCCCTCCTAGTCCCCAGTTAATTAAAGGAGCAGGTCAGTCAATTAAAGGCTCCTTAGTAGCGAAGCTAATCCCTTTTCCCTAACAAAAAAAGGTCAAATCAAAGAAAATGCTTGGTGAGCATTAATCCAAAAACCAAGCATTTTCTTTAAGGAGCATTTAATTGACTGACCTGACTAAGGAGCATTTAATTGACTGACCTGCTCCTTTAATAAACTGGGGACTAGGATGGACTTGTTGAGAACCCTACCTGAGCGTAGAAGTAGGCAAGCAATGTAAAAACCCATCCAAACAGGGGATAAGCGCTGTGATTGGTCAATTTCGAAACTCCATAAGAACGATCAATAAGTTGGTTACTGTACATTCCTCAGAAAGCTGACATCTTAGAATCGAGTAGTTTTCCACTACAGATGATTCCACTAAGGCAGTCCAACGTCCGCGAAAAGCTTTGCTTTCTGATTCAAAGAATCTGATGTTCTTTCCCTGCACCACACTGCGAATCAAATCACTTGTTCCCGATTGAACAAAAGTGGATTGTTTCACGCGATTCATATCTGACACGCCATTCCCTGAGAGGAAGCTTATTTCAAAGTTAATGTTTTCTATGACAACTATAACCGTTTTCTCCATTTTCAATAGAGCATCACAAGCACTGTCTTAATTTGTAACCGTAAAGCTATACGTGTAAAACGTGCAGGGATATTTCCGAGAGGATATCCGTTTGGAATGTCCTCCTCGCTGCTGTGGTATGATAAGAAATGGACTAGAAAGTGGCAGTTGACCTTCCTTTCTTTGACTTAAATCAACAGTCTTTCTATACATTTTTTGTTAAACTGGTATTATTGCCTAATCTTGTTTAAGCTTCCCCTACCTTCTTCCCAGAAACAGAGTCATATAGCCTACGTCACACTGACAGCACCAGCGAACAGCCTTTCACTTCCATGGCGTTATTGTTATTCACCTACTGTATTACTGCCTTCTGGAAAGTCAGAAGAAAGCACAAAGTTAAATGCCAAAGGGAAACTAACAGGAACTGTCTGAACTGTCGACTGCGTGAGTTTCCAGTTTTTAATATAAGAACGGTGCTACTTAGTGTTACGCAAAACAAGGATTTCTTGGCTATGAAATAGAATTATTAAAATTACGAACCAACAAAATGGAAGAATTTCATTCTCTAACTATGCGAATCCATTCTTTGGATCCGATTTTTGGGGCCATTATGCTAAACTAGAGGGAAAGTGCCATTTTTAAGGACAATACCCATTAAGTAGGAGGACTGCCCCATTGATTAATAGCGGGCCCAATTTTTTAACTGGGAATCCATTCTTTGGATTCATAAGTCCCCATTTTTAGGGGGCGCTTTTTTACAGTGCTGGCGTTAAAGTGAATCTTTTTCTGACTTAATTTACAGACCTGTTCTGAAAGCATGCTTTCACCATGCGGGCTTATAACGTCCGAAACAATGCAACTACAATGTATTGCTAAGTATGATTAATATGAAGAGTTTTGAGTAAAACCAAACTTTTGGTATGTTCTTAGTTTAACACATACGTAAGGTGTTATATTCTTAAGTAAACATTGGCTTCCATTTCCACTCAAAAGTTGCCTAAATGGGCAAAAAAACGTACGAGATTCTTTGCTTTGCGTTTGTTATTGCAAAAATTCTAATGGTAGATCACCTGTGTTGGTAGCACTTCTTTCCGGCCGTACGAAACGTTAGTTAAAAAATTCCATCATCGCTATAGAAACCTATGGAATTATTAATTTGTTGAAGGAACTCAACCTAAACCTCTTCTTAAGATTCATGTATGTTTTTCTGTGCATATTTGAGATAGCGGTCACAGCTCGACCTTCCCATTATAGGATGGTCAATGTAACATCTGAGAATCCTTGACTCCAAAGAGTGTATAACCCTATATAGCCGTTGTCCACATATGGTCCTTTCTCGCCGCGAAGGTATAGCATTGCTGGTGGCCTAGCAAGGAGCGGGTTCGCATTCGACTGTGTCGGTTTCGTATTTGATTGCTAACTAGTATCTATTGGAACAAGAACCCTAAGTTACGTCAATCAAAGAGAGTTTTTTCAATTTATTAAGTTACTTGGCTATGCGGCGGATAGCAATTACCGTTCGGATCGTACCACACTTCAAACACACGGTGTCAATTGCATTGCACATAAAGCTCCTCAACATCGCTATACGTTTAATCGTAGAAGACTTGATCGTCCAGTAGGTAATTCTTGCAAGCCCAATCGCCAATGTGTTGCACCTCTTTCTTTCATTGGAATATCGTTGATTAAATGGAAGGCCATAGCAAGTGTGATCTATATCGTTCCACACAGTAACCGCACTCCTGTCCAGGTTTTTTTGGGTATGTATTGTTGAAGTCTGTATCAAGCTCGATATCTCGAGAATCACACCGCTCGCCATGATTAATCTGTGGCTTCGAAAATTTGCATAAGGGATGGATTCACAGACTTGCCCAACGTGACCTCAGGCAGGCATTCCTAATCTACTAGAAAAAGAGTTCGAGAAGAGAACAAAACATATACAAAACGGAGGGCTGTCGGCTTTTCTTTCACGTACTCTAGGGAGTTTGGGGCTGCCCTAAGCTCCAACCTGCATTGCGCTTTGTAAGCCGTCGTGGACCTTTATTAAACTGCACTGGGAGGTTTGAGAATTTTCCCTTCTACTGTTATCCTACTGTGTAATCCTTTATACTGTCGTTCTCAGGATAACTGAAACATTATAAATCAGCTGACGCACTTGTTTGTTTCCGACGTCACCTCTTTTTACGATAAAAGATCTGGCAGATGGCTAATCCTACAGTGAAATATTCAAATAATGTATGAGTTCCGAAATGTAGAACTTAACTACGAGCGAAAGAAACCAAACGTTCCGTGGAAGAAATCAACCTAAAATGAAAATTTATGAGAATTTTACTTATACTTATTCCTATTAAACCTTAAACTTTACTGGAATGGTTTTATTTTTGTAAATAAATTTGTATGCGTTTTTTTTTTATTTTTGCGTAGAATTGGCACTATTAAGTGGCGGGTGCGGAGACAGGCTGTCTGCGCTTGTGTAGTTCGCCAGTTCGCGCTGCTTTGACAGACGAATACCCGAGCTGTTCCGCACTCCCGAACTCGACCCATAACAGCCGGAATAGCACAAGTCCGAATCATTCAAGTAACACGCGAGCAGACTCACCTGCATGCTTTTCTTTGATTTTAAAAAAAAAACGAACAAGAATTGTTACAAGAGTTTTTCCCGGCTGCGATAAGCTATACGGAGACCTACGAAGAAGAAAGAGAAGTAGTTAGAGCTGCCAAGAAACCAATCCGATTCAGAAAAGCTCTCCTCATTACACTGTGGTACTTAGGAAACCAGAGAAATAATGCATAGTGTTGCAAATTTGTACGGTGTACAGGCCCGTACCCAGAGGGGGGTCGGGGGGTTTAAACCCCCATCGAAAGTTTCCGCAATGAAAAATATACGTTTTTCTAGCATATGGTACTTGAGAAGTTTATTTCCAATTGAGCTTTGGTTTTGTTTGACCGTTTTGAAGCTCGAACAACGCGATAACTTTTCTCCTTTTTCGTATCCCCCTTTCCTTACCGGAAAGATGGTATTTCGTACCCCCCCCCCCCTGGGTACGGGCCTGGGCACGACCACTGCGTTCCTCCAATCTTCAGGTACTTTTTCGCATTCCAACATGTAGTTAAAAATTACGAGTAAAGCGTTTCTCCAATTACTGGGTAATTTGCCAATTATGGTGTAGTGTACCATGTCCTTCCCTTGACTAGTCTTAGGGGGACTTTAATACCCTATCCAACTCCCACTTTGTTAACGGTTTCTCTACATTAGGTTCATGGTTGGTTTCGCTGATCAATTGTTGGATATCTAATTTTATTGTTGCCGACTCTACGCCTGCGGTGTCATCGTGGGGTTGTTCCCTCTGTATCTCCGCGAAGTGGTCAACAAAAATTTCCGCTTTTTCCCTGTCAGTTTCAACTGTGCTACCGTTATGCTTTAAAGTAATTTCGTTGTGACCTCTGGCTGCCCCTTCCATGCTTTTAATGAGCGTCCAAACCTTTTTCATTGGAGTCTGCACTCCAGTGTTTCAGCCTTGTTTTTCCAATGATCCCTCTTTGTTTTCTGAGTGGTTTGTTTACTTTTGGCCTTTGCTTTTTTGTACTCAAAAAGATTTCCCGGGGTCGGGCTGGTCTTGAAAATCCTGTACCTAGCTCTGCATTGGCTGATAGCTTCGCTACACTTTTCGTCCCAGCACGGTTTGCGGATTTTCACCTTTGATCCTGTATTCATTTTTTTTGTCCGTTGTTTAGAGATGCCTTTGATTGGTATGCGTTTCTTACTGCACTGAATTAGTGTGTTAACAAATTTTTGGTAGCGTTCTTGCACTCTTCCCCTGGCTGTCTGCTCACCTATATCGCTATCCTGCATTTCTTTTACCCAATTGCTCCAGTTTGCTCTTTTAAAGTCCCATCGTGGTGTTTCCTCTACACTTTTTACTCCTGCTCGTCCTTGGAGTTCAAAAACCATGGGTAAAGGATCACTTTGAAGCATAGGCCCTGGAGACACTGATACCTTCTCGTAAACTCGAGGTGACGCAAAGCACAGGTCTATCGTAGAGATTCTCCCCCTTTCCGTGACACAAGTACCTATGCCGTTCGGTGTAGCTAAAAGCAGTTGCTCCCATTCCTCTAAAAAACTAAACAGAATGTTGTGCTTTCTAGAATTTACTGTTATTTGACCTGACCTGACTCATTCTCCTTGACTTCTCCAGAATCCCTGACCTGACTAATCTCATCCGACTTCTCTAGAATCTATTCCAGACGTTCACTCTATGCTTCACCTTGACTATAAAAACCCTCACCAAAAAAGCGACAGTAGTGATTTGACATGAATTGCGGACAACACACAGTTAAATACAAAAGATCCCCAAAACCCTTCCGTGAATTTAAGTGAATTCTTTTACAGAACATTTCCTCTCGTGTCGTTAAAATTCTTCCCGTTCCAGTAGTGGTGATGGGAATTAAAATCTCCGAAAAATAATGTTTTTATTGGTCCCTATTTGCGAAAGGTAGAAAAGATATTCTTCCTTTGTAAGCAACAAAATAGTTACCGCAATCGCAAGTGTTGTTATTTGATGGTTCTGCAGGCCATATGTTCTCCTGATAAAACATTTACGGATGTTTTCATTGGATTCCCATGGTGCGGCCCACGACGCTCGTGTTTTTCGCAATTCCAAACTCTTTAAACAAACTTCGCAAAAAAACTTATTTAATTTTCCTGTTTCAGGCTTTCATGTACTGGGTGACCCAGCTGGTAATGACACCCTACCAAAGCAACTTGACACGAAGAGAAATACATTATAACTGCCATTCACGAACACGGATTACTATGGAGCATACTTTCGCAAGCTTCCTCGTGTCGATACCAAAAATGAGTTCATCCCCTATGTTATTGGTGCTTGTTGTACCCTACATAATATGTGTATGCAAAACGAGGCGCTTTTCCTGAGGTGGATATTGATGTACTAACGAACGGTGTAAAAAGAATCCGCTTTTGTGAATGCGAACCGTCAATATGGAGAAGCGTAAGAAAAGCGAAATCGCGGCAAGGAAACGCGAAATTTGGCAAACTGAACAAGTACAACCATCACAGCAATTTCACTATTAGTTTAAAGTATTAAAGTATACCGAGCCGTAAAGACGCAAAATGTAACTCAAAACTATTTTTCGTTGATTTAACTTGAAATAGATCAGGACAGGTCACCATACACACCGATCCTGGCACGGCTTCAGTTATTTTGGATGATTCTCCGTCGGAAATAGACTACGAAGGTTTAGCACGAACAGGGAATGTCTGTGTAAAGCCAGATGCCCTTTACGATTTGCTGAGCCTAGCTGAGTCTTTGCAAAAATAAGCTTAATCCTGGTTCACAAACTACATTCCTCTCTTGTAAATAGTTTTTCCCTTTTCAATTTATGTAAGTGCTTTCCTTCAATGTCTTTTTAATAAATTTGCCAGCCAAGAGCAATGCTCACGCTGTTTTTTTATTTATTTTTTTAGTAACTACATTCCTAGTTTTAAAAATAGATAGACAAATTTGTACATAGAACCACGTAAACACATACTAGGCTTTAACAACTGCACCCCCGCCAGCCTTAATGAGCCTGAAATAAGCATATTTTTTGCCCGCATAGTGTAGTATAGCCCGCATTCCGTGGTACAGGGTAGCCGTCCGATTGTTTCGCCCCGCTGTGCATTTCGCCAGAGATATGCTACTTTTGCCAAAGATACCGAAATCTCACTTAAACCAGTGCTTTCAAAATCTAATTCCAAAACTTTTTTCCCCCATTCGTATTTCTCTTCCAAACAGAAAAAAACAGGAATTATGGAATGCTGCTCAATGACAAAAAAAAACAACTAAGAAGTTACTATTTCGTTCGATAGATGGCGTTTAAAGAGCTATACCCATATTTAGCGTACAACTACTACTCGGCAGCAACAACAATAATATTCCAGAACATAATATACGAATCCAGAAAGAAATCATCTAGTGACTTTAAGTTAATCAAAACTTGGGCCCGTGCGCCAATAAACACAAATTAGTGCTTCAGCACAGCGGCGTACTCGACAGGACAGACGACGAGACGTCCTGTGCTGCTGTGAGACGATACTGATAGTTAAGGCATTCTATCGAGTCTTACTAGTTTCTATAGATATATCCTCGAAACCAAAATAATTATTTTAATGGCGTGGACAATGCATTTAGAAGGAGGTCCACGTCGAGTTAATCATGCTGCTGTAACTGTCGGTGACAAAATTTATTCCTTTGGCGGCTATTGCACTGGGGAAAACTTCCAGGATTATCGTCCAGTAGATGTACAAGTTCTCGACACTGGTAAGAAATAATTTAACGTTATTACATTAGACTGTATTTACACGTTACAATTGTATTATGTTTTTATTAGACTGTAGTAGTCTGCTACATAATCGTTTGTTTTAACAGTAAACTACCGATGGAAAGTTTTGCCTACATCCAGCAAAGATGACCCAAATTATTATCTGGCACCATATCAGCGTTATGGGCACACTGCTGTCGTCTATGAAGACAAGGTATACCTTTGGGGTGGAAGGAATGATGACATGGCCTGCAACGAGCTATTTTGTTTTGATACGAGTAAGTTCTTACCCGTTTTAGTTATTAATCTGATGAATTTTGCTTCCATTCCTTATCACTACGCAGTTACTCATACGTGGTCATGCCCAGCAGTCAAAGGGCAAATACCAGGAGCAAGAGATGGGCATTCTGCAGTAGTCATTGACCATCAAATGTACATTTTTGGTGGTTTTGAAGAAGACATGGACATGTTCTCACAAGACGTACATGTCTTGGATTTGCATACGTTTACGTGGGAATTCTTAAGCTTCAAGAGCACGCCTCCTTCATACCGTGATTTCCACTCTGCCACTGCCATAAATGGCCGTATGTACATCTATGGAGGACGTGGGGATGTACAAGGGCCTCATCATACTGAAAGAGAAGTTTACTGCAACCAGTTAACCTATTTGGATGTTAATACTCAGGCTTGGCACCACATAGACGTCTCGGGTCGTATACCCACAGGGAGACGATCCCATTCAGCATGTAAAACGAAGAAAATAACGAAAGGAAAATTCGAAACTAAGCTTAACGTCTTTTCTGTTAATCTTTTAGTTGTCTATGAAAACAAATTATATATTTTTGGAGGCTATAATGGTATAAAGGACGAGCACTTTAGTGATCTTTGGTGCTACGATCCAGGTAGAGTACTTTCTTACTGCCTTTTCATAATTCCTGTGTACTGAGAAGAAAAGGAGAAGAAGAACCTTTTATAGTATTAAATATTTTGCTAATTTATGTAGTTTCCAATCGTTGGGATCACATTGAACCTTTCGGTGGAATGGGCCCCTGCCCTCGCCGTAGGCAATCGTGTTGCGTTGTTGGGGATCGAGTGTTTCTTTTTGGGGGAACAAGGTAAATTATTTTTTTTAAAAAATGGTTTTGAGCTACATCAATCTACTATTAATAATAAATAAGTAAAAAAAAAATCATGTCTTTATCCTTCAGATACTTGAGTTGTATTTTCTGACAAATTATTTTTGTTCGTAGTCCTGATCCTAATCCTGAACGAGAAGCTTCACATACGCGAAGGGGTGCGGCTAGTAGTGGAGAGCCAATGTTGATGGATCATAATGATCTTTTTGTTTTGGATCTCGGTAAGTTTCGTGTCTTAAAAAAATCTTCATTTATTTGTCTGATTTCTCTTTTCATTTTGGTGAAATTTCCTTTTGGATGTTTACGATTAAAGCTCCATCTTTGAAGACGTTGTGTATTATGAAAGTAATTGAGAGCGGCCAGGATACGTGTCAGTTGCCTCGGATTATCCAATTCGAAATTAAAGCTATGACTACCAATAATAATCTAACCAAAACTATTGATGTTGCGGGTTGAATCTGAAAATTGGCATCTTCAGAGAGTGGGGGGAAATAATAAACTCGGCCGTTTTAAGGTTTAAAAGTCAGTTTTAATCTGCATTCATTGTCGTACAGTTCGGTTAGTTTTTTCTTAATTTCGCTTGCTTTTTGCCTGTTTGGACAGGAGCTTAGTAACGAAAATTAAAACTTCCATCTTAGCTCGGTGTAGGCGGTTAGTATGGGGAATTTCGGAGCAACTTTTTGAGAAAACTAGCACATTTCATGAAAAAATTCTTTGACAACAATCCTCAGCTTGCTAACAGGCAGTGCACAAGCAAAGCACATTTTTTTCCGTTGAGTAGCAAATTAGCAACATGCAAGTGAAGTTTGAAACTTAAACGAAAGAAAACTTTCTTTTAAGATGCTTTCAAATCTGACAAAGCCTTTTTCGAGAAATCTTGTTCCATAAGTTCGACGACTTGATTTGGGTATTGTGCTGTTACAGCAAATTGTGCTAACAAGTTTTAATCTACTTTTCAAAATCAAAACAAGCGTAGAAACTTTGCCGGCCATTAGCTGTCATTTGGTTCTACGCTCAGGTAGGGTTCTCAACACCTTGTCTTTTATTTATAAATAAAACTGTAAAAAGCCATCTGGATTTACTGAATTGGTATTATAAAGTTTTGTTGAGCGCAAGTTGTTTTGGCTGCAACATAAAACTTTATAATACTAATTCAGTAAATCCGGATGGCTTTTTACAGTTTTATTTATTATTTATCTGCTCAAAAACCAAAGTTTCCTGCATGTTTTTCATACAACTTTGCTTGGCAAGTCACACAAATCACAACAATCAAAGGACCCAAATTCAATCTTATTTGAATGGTACAAGTCAGACCAGATCAGACCAAACCACGCCCCCAGTCAGTGCTTTTCTTGATTTTGACTTGTGTTTTTTTTATTTTGATCGGTAGTGTGAACCAGGCTTTAGGGGAAATCCCTTCTAAACTCCCCAGTCGGGTACGAGACGGTTCATCACAATGACAGTTCATCACAGGCCTACTTTCACTACGCTCTGACACTTCATCACAAATAGCTAGACATCCAGGGCATCATATCCTGTGATGTTTTGTGTATATTGTAGTCTATTTGTCTGTTTAAACAAAAAATGTCTAGCAATATATGGCAGTCATTCTGTTGGTAGTTTTCTCAACAGGTTCTGCAGTTTCGGAACTCGGAGATAAATATGACACTTGTGTGTATTAAGGCTCTCCCCGACAGACGTTTTTTGGTACGTTTTCCGGTTTTCCATGCCCGCAGGGAAGGAAAGACACCGGATTTCAGAATCAGGAAAACGTAGGCCTCAAACGCACGTTTTCCGGAGAGCTGAAAGTAAGCAGCCAATCAGCACTTGTCGCCGCCTTTCCCCCCGCCCATTGTAAACAAGTACAGGTGCGCTTGGTTCAAATGTCCGTATTTCAAAAAACACCATAGGCACCAGCCAACTGATATGAAAAGTTAATCAAATTTATGTTAGTGTAAACTTGAAAACCCGTACATCCGGGTGCTGTAGGCTTTTCACTACTCGTGAGAAAGCCTGGAGAAAGGGGTTTCATCAGGGGAATCATCAGGAAAGGGGAATCATCAGGTGAAGGGAGAGAGAAAGGAAGTATCTCCGCAACGGTTTTGGGACGGTTAAACTTTCTTACCCAGCCTATTTTTGTGAAATTTTCCATTAATGATCGGCGGGGTAGGTAATTGGCATAGTAGCGATTCCTTGCGACTGTTTGATCCGTGCGTGTTTGACTTCTCAATGTCGTGGGGGTTAAGTAAAAAAATGGATTTTATATCTGAAGAGTTCGGAATAGGCCCGTACTTTGGGACAAAAGGGTGAAAGAGTTTAGGGATAGAAAGAAGAAATCGTAAGCGTGGGAAAGAGTTGGAGGACTTTCAACATCCCTCTAAGTGTTACAGTTAACACATATCTATTACAATTAATTTTTGTGTTTATTTAGCATTAGATGCAGCTACTAAATATCGCCATATGCGTGACAAATTTGTCAAGGAATATAATAAAGTTCAACCTTCGAAGAAGAAGGGAATGTTATTGTTTGAGCACGAGGGAATGTTATTGTTTGAGCACGAGGGAATGTTATTGTTTATGGGGACTTGGGCGGAGTTCCGGAATTGCCCTGTGTGAACACCTTTTACGGAATCCTGAGGAAAAAAACTCAGGAAAAAAAAACGTCCGTCGGGGAGAGCCTTTATTGTTGCAAAACGTTCTCCGGAAAACGAATGACAAACAGGTGTCCCTCGAGTTGAAAATTGGTAGTTTGATTGGAAATGCATTAGGTTAGGTTAGATTATAGGTTAGGTTAGGTTAGATTAGGTTAGGTTAACGATTCTCATCAACATTCGTTGATGATAATCGTTAAAACTTGCACTTTCTTTCACTCCACTAGCTGAAAAAAGAAAAATTCATTGTTGGAGAGTGACAGATAAGTGTCATTTTTTACTTCGGGATACATTACATACGTGTGTATAACTTAATCCGGAGAACGCGTTGAGTTTTCTGTAGGTAGTTTGTTTATGACTGGTTTTATTTTATTTATAAGTTAAATTGTTCTATTTTATTTTTATTTTATTTAACCTGGATGTCTAGCTATAGATGGCAGTCGTGAAGTGTCTTTTGTGTTTTGTCTTTTGTGCGCAAAGATTGTGCGCATAAAAATAACGCAATTGTCAGTTGCGTTAAAAAGTAATTGCCAAGATGCATTCTTTTCTTCTCGCGATGATTTTCGTTTGTCATTGCCGCTCGGGATTTGTCGTGCTATATAGACACCTGGTAAAATATTGCCACACATAAGTTTATTTCAAATGTAACCTACACACGTTATAATAATGAGCTCGGTAGTTGGCATTGAGGTAGAACCCATACTGGTTATCCTGCGAAACATGTATTGCATTTGGCGATCTTTGGCGTTGTGTTTATTTTATACGGAAAAACTACTTTGATTACTACCTTGATTACTAGAATATTTGTTAAGGGTCGCAACTTGTTTGTTCTCCTGCAATTGATTGGGAGCTTTTGAACTGCAGCCTCTCGCTTTTACTTCCCTTTTGGCGTTTCTCCATTGGATTGCGTAACTTCCACGCCGAATTTTTTTTACAGGTAGGAAAAATTTATTTTTTTCCCCTTCATTACAATAATCACTTATTCACTTGTTTATAGAAATCACTTGCTGTATCATACCTGTGCCCATCCCGCTACTGATCTTCTGCTTCCGCTGTATGTTTCCGGGCATACTCTTCGCGCTGTGTCTCCAGCCATTATGCCAGAGGTAACTGTGCCCCCACCGGGCAATACCAGATACCGTGAAACTCTGTATGTCCTCCGGTAGTAATGGGCTGCTCACACTTGTGACAATTCATTCAGAAGCTTCATCAGGATCGGCAGCCGCCTTTTTTCGGTGTCCCCAATCCGTCGCCCTCGACTTCGGTGTCGGGGGATGGACACCGATCGAAAAAATCGAGACGCCGCTGGAGCTAACGAGGGTACCGAAGCTGGTGAAGGTGGCGCAGATATTGGCCTGGTAGGGCCTTTACCAGGATCTTCCACTGTGGCGTGGGTGCAGCTTCTGTCCCAAATGGACGTACGGAGGCCCATGCAAAAGGTACCCCTTTTATGACCTGTCAACCGTAGGGGTCAGTTTTCAGCCTAGTTGCATGTTAGTTACGCCTTTCTCGAGCTCCGTACATCTGGAGTTTAGGGAGAAAGGGTAAAAGTTGTAAAAGTTAACATTTCGCCCGAACAGTAATTTATTCCCAATCATCAATTTGATCACTATCCACGCTACCCTCGTCCATTGTTTCTTCCATGTTTTATGAAAAAAAACAAATAAATAAAGAATTGTCACTTTTGTTAACCACGACTTGGAGTTTTTACTAACTAAAGGTGAGGTAATATGTAAGAAACGGCGCTAATTTTTGTCAACTTCTAAAAAATCGTATCTACCATCTAGCGGTATGCGCTATAATAAAAACCAAACGATTACGACCTACGCAATGTAACTAAAGTAACTATTTAATTCTTAAGGGAAAAACATCGAATTGACAAGCGATTCATTTATTTCCAAGGCTTAGTAGCTATGTTACAAATTGGTATAAAACTATATAAAAGGTAAGAGGTAGGCAACTGCAATTGGCAGCGAATTAGCACATGTTCTAAGCAAATCCTCGACAATTGTACTGCTCAGCTCTAATAATGGCGACCTTCTTAAAAAACGGGGGGAAGGGGGGAGGGGAATTTTACAGAGGCAAAAGGCAAAAACACTCGACTCTAAAACATGATGCCCAGACCCGTGTAAAATACATATACAGAAAAAACGCCGAAGCAAAAATCCAGTATATATAAAACACCCTAAAAACGCACAAAAGCACCCTAAAAACGCACTAAAACACCCTACAAAACATTGTCAACTGGTTAGTTCCTTCAGTCATCCCATCATCGTCATCT
Organism: Lepidurus apus apus; assembly: GCA_022832285.1. Taxonomy (NCBI): domain Eukaryota; kingdom Metazoa; phylum Arthropoda; class Branchiopoda; order Notostraca; family Triopsidae; genus Lepidurus; species Lepidurus apus. The sequence continues at coordinate 13,809 of JAGJRO010000646.1, forward strand.
TCCGCTTCATCACTGGATGTTTCGCTATCCGAATAATTCGTTTTGGCCCTAGCTTCCAAAGCTCTGGCTAAAACACCAGACAAACCTGCGACGCTGTCACCACTAGCCGCCAGTGTCGTGCTACCTACCAACAGGAGCAGATGTGTTGTGCAGAGTGAAAGCGATCAAAAGCGATTTGAAGATAGTGGGGCAGTTATTTTGTTGCGTTAGTTACTTAATGTATTTTTTCTCGTTAATTAGCAAAGTCAGTTAAGGTTAGTTAGGATAGGGTAATAGGTTAGTGGTATTCTTTTTTTTTTCTTTCCTTCCCTTGTAACTGGTGGTGGGAAAATGAAGGGGAAGCGTTTGGTGTAATTTGTTGTTTACCGACAGTTGTTGACTTGGTGGTTGAATTAGTGTAAAATTTGATTTGTTATAGTGTGTAATTGTATAAAGAGAGGAATGAGAAGGCATAGCGAGTGCCGAAGGGGGAGATTTGGAAGGTGACGTGGTGGAAAACAGGGACGAAGTATTGGCAGAGGTTACAGAGAGGGATATGGAGGAGAAACGAGGAGGGATTCAAGGTGGTGCAGGTGAAAAGGGATAGGGGAAGACCGAAAAAAATGGTTGCAAAGGAGACTAGGATTGCGAAGGAAGAACCGAAAGGGGGTGAAGAGTGGGTCGAGATCGGAAGCAAACGAAGGAGCACACGTGCAGAGATGGGATCTACGCCGATTCAACCAGCGGAATTCGGGGAAGTAGTAGACATGGAGCAGGACATGCAGTCAAGTGTGGAGAAGGATAAACAGCAAAGTATGGGCAGGATAAGCAGTTAAGACCGGTTGTAGCTAAAATGGTCGAAGCGACAGGAAAAATTTTCGCTAAGGTTAGCCCATTCGAACTGGTAAAGGCGATTCAGAAGGTGGAGGGGATACGTGGTGTAGAAATGAAGATAAAAAAAAGGGGGGACTCCTTTTTTTCGCCGAACAAGACGGAATAGTAGACAGGCTTATGAAAACAAAAAGCATTGGAAGTTGGAAAGTCGAAATGAGAATGTGTAAACTAGAGAATACTGAGCGTTGGTTCAATTACGGCTGACTATTAACAAAGTGTGAGTGAGACTCAAGGCCGTATCCAGGATTTTGGTTCGGAGGGGGGGGGGGGGTGTTAAAGGCAGGCCGGTAAAAAAAATGTTTCCGGGGCCGGGCGAAGGGGGGGGGGGTAGTCTGTGGATACTGAATACTGTGGATATGCGTAGTTACGTATATTTATGTTACACAATTTGACCGAAAGAGTAAACGCAAGGGCCTTTGGGAAGAAATGCCGTGGAAAGAATAAACTTTCTAGGCTTTCTTAGGGTAGCGTTGGCTTGGATGTTGGGAAGTTGTGAAGTTGGGAATTAATTAAAATTGTAATTAATTAAAAATTAAATTTAACTAACTAAACATACGGATAAATTAATTAAAAATTGTATTTTATATTTTATATATAGTTTTCTAATTGAAATAAAAAATACATTTTATTAATGGAATTTTTTTCTATATTATTTTCTATAAATAAAAGCAACGCTCAGAGCAGCATTACAAAACGAAATCAAGACGGCGGTTTTTCTTGCCTGCAAAAACATTCACAACTTGTTCAGGACAAACATGAATTTCTCGATGGATTGCAAGGAGAGCTAGACCTGTCAATCTTTCGTCACCTATTGAGCTCCTCAACCAGGTCTTGAGCCTCCGTAAACTTGAAAAGCTCCTTTCAGCTGTAGCAGTGCTGACCGGCCATGTTGCTATTACACTCAGTAAGAGTGAAATATTGGGGAAGAAACCCGAATCGCATGCCCTAAGTGCGGGCAGTGCAAACGAAGGCCTATCATCTTGAGAAGCGTTTCCCCACTTTAATCGCCAAAGAGCAAGTTCTTGCTTTAAACAGTCAGTCTCGGGAAGGAGGTCACCTGCTAGTTGCTCTGGTTGAGGAGCGGCTGAAACTTTGGAATCTGGAGCGACAATCTGACTGCCAGGTGAAAATCCCGAGACTTCACGACTTTCCGTCTTGACACTCTGAGGCGCGAAAAACGACTTAATATCACACTTGCGCTTCATAATCACCACCATTTTTTAGCTAAACTTAAACCAAATGAAAGTTAAAACAAGCTAAGTTTGAGTTTGGTCGAGGTTTAGGTTTGGTCGAGGTTGATTGAAATTGGAGATTGGAGTGTCTATTCCAGGAATTTAGCTTTATATCTGTAGTCCTGGCCAATTCGACGATTTGTTGTCTTGTATCCGGTAAGCTAACAAAAATATGCAAGCATTTGTTACGAGAAAAAAAAATTCGGGGGGGGGGGGTTAAAACCCCCTATCCCCCCTGGATACGGCCCTGGTGAGACTATATACTTTACAAAATAAATCTTCACTCCCTACACTCTCTGATTCCAAGCGGATATCCAAGCTCAAAATATCCAAAACTTCTTGAACGTACAGGGTGCGACGAAACTTCAACAGGACCTCCATCAGCAACAGGACTTTCAATTGAAGTTGTTCTTTCCGCTTGACTCTGTTTGCCTCACTACCACCCGATCTGCCATCTCCGACTGCTGCGGAATATTTCCTTGTTTTTCAATATCATCCCACACAATCACCCATTCCGTCAAGTCTAAGTCCGAAGACGGTCGCGCTTCTTCCTGAATGTTCGATTCCATGGACTGTCTTGCTGCATGTTCTCTGCCATCCACCAATTCTTCCCCGTCCATTAGTCGAGATGTAACTTCTTGCTGAAAAGACGTCCCACTTCCAGATTCAGAGACGAAATAAGGCTTGACGTTGTTAAAATGCACTACTTTATGTCTCCCCGACTCGTCATGCTTAATCCGCCAAACTTCTTCACTATTAGCCTTGTTATATGTGACAAAGCATACAGTTTAAAACGTCGATAGTTTGCACATATAGGAACTAGTCTATTTCGAATTTAAATAAAAATCAAGGTAAAATACAGAAACAATTCGCGATTTCACAGTGAAAGAAAGCAAATATCGGACAAGATGTCGGTTCGATACTGTGTTGTCAGAGTCGACGTCTTAGGCGAAAGTCACAAAGAAAAGGAAAGAAACGTTGTCAGACGTCAGAAATCTAAGAAAAAATTAAGTCAGAAATCTAGGAAGAACGTTAAGTGAGTCATGTAAGTCTCCTGTGAGTCAGCTGTAGGAAACATTGCAGGTAGTCTGGTCAAGAGGTCAAATCCTAAGTGAGTCCCTCCGGATCCATAGTCATCCGGAACATTGTACGTAAACATCTAATCCTCCAATTGGGTTTTACCCGAGGCCTCTTCCAGTAAACTTAACTTCGCCACTCGTAGTTTTAACTCTCGCCACTCGAACGACATCGTCGGATCCGGGCAAAGGTTCTAGGACTCGGCCAAATGGCCAATGACCACGAGGGGATGTCGGGTCTACAATCAAAACGACATCACCGGCCCTTAAATTTCGACGGTCCTGTAACCACTTACGGCGTTCTATGAGCGTTGGGACATATTCTCGCAGCCATCTTCGCCAGAAGAGTTCGGTGGTCACTTGAGAATATTTCCACCGTTTTCGTGAATCCATTTCGCTTTCCTCGAAAATGCCTACCGGAGTGTTAGAGTTTGCTCTTCCGAGCAGGAAATGATTTGGGGTAAGGGGTTGTAAGTCGGATGGATCGAGACTAACGTGGGTTAAGGGCCGTCCATTAATCAGGGACTCAACTTCTGCCATCACAGTAAGAAAAACCTCGTCTGTAACAGTGCGGTTCTTCAATGTAGCCCGCAACGCTGTCTTCGCCGAACCCACCCATCGTTCCCACACTCTTCCGAAATGGGCGCGGCAGGTGGAGAAAAAAGCCATTTTATTCCACGTCGAACAGCTTCTTCACCCACGCGAATGTTTTCCATATATACGACTGAGGCAATCTTGTAACTCTTTCTCGGCTGCAACTAAGTTCGTCCCCTTATCGCTAAAACATGTTGTGGGGCAGCCTCGTTTGCTAATTAAACGTCTAAGAGCCATGATAAACGATAAATCCAATGTGTAGGCTATTTCAATGTGTACCGCTCTGGTGATAAAGCATGTGAACAAACACCCGTAACGTTTGTGGCTCCTACGATGAATAACTACGTACAACGGGCCACAAAAGTCTACTCCAGTGTTATGGAACGGAGGCTTAAAAGCTTCCAAACGTTCACGTGGAAGTGCTACCATAATTGGGGTCTGGGGTTGCACCCTCAACCTACGGCAGGCAGAACAGCTCCGAATGAACTTCTGTACCGTAGATCTGCCTCTTAAGATCCAGTAGTTCTGCTGAATCTCCGCCAAAGTACGCTCGATTTTTTTATTTTGATCGGTAGTGTGAACCAGGCTTAAGCAGGAACTATGGTGACACTCACTGTTGTAGTCGCTTCAAATTTGGCTCCTTTCCGACTTGCAGCTGAGGGCCGAACCCTGTCCCCGGTTACTTGGCGTTTCCCGACGCATTTTTACGTTTAGGCTTCTCGCAAACAGCTTTAAAATGGCCTTCTTCTCCATAGCTGTAACAACGGTTGCCCTTATTTTCCCCTCCAGTTTCGCCAATATCAACTCCATGGTTTTATCCATGTTACTCGTCCTTTGGGACAGCTCTGGAATGGCCAAACAGCAGCTACATTGCATCCAAAGTATCCATACGATGGTAGGCTTCTGGTGGAACCGAACCCATGGCTGCATCTTGCTTGTTCACTTCTTTCACCTGACTGGTACAAACGCTCGCTGCAACAACCCTTTTTTCTTCCAAAATAGACTCATAATGAAAAATGTGCTTGATTGCTTCTTCCAAAGTAGTCAGCTTCGCCATCTTCATCATATGTCGGCCTTCTTTGTCTTCCATGGAGTTCAACACTCTTCTCAAACTAAGGGATCGTCCATAAATGGCGCCACCCAAAAAATCGCGAATTTTTTACCCACCCCCCCTCTCAGTCACCTACCGTCACCTTCACCGTCACCCCACCCTCTAAAATGGTGCCATCACCTGGTTGACCCCTCTCACAAAAAAGGGAAAAAAAATAAATAGGAAATCTTGTGTAATGAGATCGCTTGCTTTTTAACAAAATTTCAAGCAGACGCGAGGGCATCTGAATCCGTCCTCCACGTAATGAGCCATTGTTCCAT